>JAOEGL010000013.1:15071712-15156712 GCA_034509955.1 Urosaurus nigricauda
AATAAACTGCCAGACTACAGTGATAATTTAGGAAACCATCCTAGTCTAGTTTATGGAGAATGATCTGAACATTGCTGTACAGTAGGGTTGCCAGGTTGAATATAGGACAGGGCTCCTATTGCTTTACTAATTAGCCAATTCTTAGTTAGGAGGGCTTACCTTTCCTTTCCGCCATCTTTTAGCTGATGCAGCCCACCCATAATAGCTATTTATTGGCAGGTGGAAAAAAAGGGAGTAGTGATGGATGAAAATCCTATTCTATTCCTGGAAGTAGATGCACAGCAATAATGTCATCTTCTAGGATGGAGGATGCCTGTTGCTATGCATCTAGCAACAGGAACAGGACAGGAAGCTTCTCCATTGTTACTGCCCCCCACGCCATCTTTCCACCAGAAAATACATAGTGGTGTTACATGGGCTGCATCAGCTAAAAGATGGTTTGGTATGGGAGAGGGAGGAGAAATTCTATTGTTCCTTTTGATGGACCTTTGCTGTAAGCCTTCCTGATTGGGGACTACCTAAATGTTAAAGGAACAGGAACCCATTTGCTTGTTAAACCAGACAACCCAAGTGCACAGGCATTATTTATGATCTTGATTTGACGCCAAGACACAACTTATAATGAGTTTAATGATTCTGAGTGGATTTATTAAGAAATAAACCCAATAAGGTGACATGGATGTTGCTTCTTGTTAAGACGCTAAGGCTAAGGCTTAGTTAGTTGCAGCCAATGGGGTGGAGGTGGGTTGTGAAGTAAGAAGGTGGTGGGAATCCTAGGAAAACTGACCAATGAATTATTTGCTAAACTTTCCTTCGGCTGTTTTTGGTCACTTGGTGAAACATTAGTTCATTCTTAACCATTTTTACCTGTGAAATATTAGGACAAGTATTTCCCTGTTAAAAAAAAAAAAGGTAAAGTCTGTTGATGTAAATTAGAATTTGAATTCAATAATATTCTTTTCTTCTGAGGATAAATTTTCACAACAGATAGGCAGTTGTCAGAAGTATTTGCCAGCCTCCATTTATCACCTCACAGTGATGATCTTCAGGTATTCAGGAAGACAGAAGGATTTTTTTCCCCTTAGAAAATAACTTGGCGGTGCTCTTGGGTGAATACATCCTTTATCCATACTCAGATGATAAGAGTGACGGCTTAGCTCATATTTCTGCACTAATCTACTTCAAACTTGATCTTGAAAAATTACCCTCCTTGCACAAAGAAAACACAGTATTTAAGTCACCATGATGATCAAATCTGGTTCAGCTTTTTACAGAAATCATGGACAGAATAATTGTTTGGTCATTGTGATGGGGCCTATGTCCATTAGGAAACAAGGACTAACATTATTATGGAGGGTGTTATGAGAATCCCAAACGCCTCTTTGTTTTATGCAGGACAGAACTTTTTAGTCAGATAATTAGATTCTTAATCACCATTTTCTACTCCTATTGAAGAAATGGAATGACTGTTTTCCAGATTTCTGTCTAAAGATTGTATCTGTTATTGAGTATATAGAGGCACTTGCAAGTTTCCTGATTTTAGGTCATCCTTTACTAGTCAAAGAAAATGAAAAGAAAAGCCACCCTGTTTTTAGACTGGAGAAAGTCCATCAATAATCCTGATGAAATTCTGTCTCTGCAGCCTTCCCTCCCCCACTCTCAGATTATGTCTTCATAGTTTTAAAAGTATGCAATTAATAGAATAATTTTTTCTCTCCAGATGTGGCTATATTATAATAGAGTCTTATAAATGCTTCAGAAAGGGGAGAGAGAGAGAAAAATAGCTTGGAACGAATGAGAACCAAATCAAGAGCACACCTGGGTTTGACAAAGATTGCATTTACTGACTGCTGTGCTATCACATTACAGAGAGAGCCCAAGTCTTTGGGAGCAGCTGTAGAGAAAGGGTTGGCAAATCTGCATGCAAATAGCAGTGCATTGTTAACTTAATCAGATGCCTAGAAAAAGATGTGCCAGACCATGAGGGTGATCTATAAACAAGCAGAGAGTCCAGAGCCACTGGGAGGGGGAGGCTGATTTTTTAAAAAGGTGTGTCACAAGAGGCTTTCTCCTTGAGTCAAAATCCTTTTCTTTTTCTCTCTCTCTCCACCCCATTCTCTCCTCCCTCTTTTTTTATTTTCTGGAGTAGGTACTGCTTTTCAGCCTGCCTTAATTCCAAACTACCAGTCTTTTGATCCACATTATATGAAATGCAGTTGAGATGCGAAGAGGCCATGTATACTCAGAATCGCAAAGAATGAGCTTGAGAGTTTCACAGAATTCTTTTTTAAGCAGAGAACTGAAAACCATATATATATATATATATATATATATACATATATATAAAGGCTATTCGAGCTGACACAACTTCAGATTTACCTCTCTAGGATCATGCTTTTTAAGAACCACAATATAATTTTAACTTGATGCAATAATATATAGCATACCCTGTAGTATATCTAACAAAGAATCAAACTTGTAAACACAAAATAAGACCATACTCATTGTCAAAAGGTATGGTGGGGGAGATGCAGTTAGAGGATTACTTTCTTCTGTTTTATATTTCTACAGTCAAGGTTGTTATTTTCAGAGAGAAACAACATGCCACATCAATTCAAATGATATTACTATTAAAATATTCAGATGCATCCGCGGAAGAAACAAACTGATGTTCAGTTAAAAAAAGAAAAGATCTTCCATAAAATAAAATTAAAAAGGAAGAGTGTTGGGGGGGGGACCCAATGATGAACAGGATTGCATTCTATAAACTCTAGGCATTCAAAATTAATTCTGGCTTAAAGAGAAGTTTCAGTCACCTGCTACTCATATTGCCTATTAATGTTAATGGGAATATATGGTGAAAATCGACTTCATCTTTAAGTCTAATATCATAAAAAATAAAAGAAGTAATACTATTTAATCACCCACAGCTTAATAGTGCCTCCGTTGTTTACTGCTTTTTCACTAATTGCTCTGTACTAATGTGTTTTTGTGTGATTTCCAGTAGTGCTAAAAGAACAGAGATCCATAACCAATTAAATATAGTGTTTTATGTTAAAAATATATCTGTTGCCGACTACAAATGAACAGAAGAGTTCATGGGGTGTATTTTTTAGGAGGAAGGGAGAGGGTTGGTAAGAGCATAATTATAAAGTCATGGGTATTTCGTGTTGCATCTTTCCCCTACATGACAACATGGTGATATTTATGAACAAGGGGCAAACTCAAGGAAGTATTTTGCATTCTTCTCTCATAATTAGCTTCTGCATTTTTCCTTGCTATAAAATGTATATATAATCTAACTGGAGCTAGAAAATGTAGAGTTTAGAACATAGAACATAGAATGGGATCTCTTTTCTTGCAATTTGAATGCATCACTCCATGTCCTAGTTTCTGGAGAACCAGAAAACAAGCTTGTTCCATCCTCAATATGACATCCCTTCAGATATTTAAACACGGCTATCCTGTCACTCCGTAACTTTCTCTTCTCCAAGATAAACATACCCAGCTCCCTAAGTTGCTTCTCATGGGCATGCTTTCCAGACCTTTCACCATTCCTCTGGAGCTTGCCAATATCCTTATTGAGTTGTGGTGCCCAGACCTGGACACACTACAGTTGGACCTTAGTATCTGCAGATCAGAGCATCCACAGATTTGAGCATCCATGGAAAGCAAGCCCCGTTATCCCCAATGGCTATGCCTGCATGTTGCCATGCCACCACTAGAGAGAACAGGACTTGAGGTCCTGCTTTTTATTATTATTATTATTTGCAGGGGGGTCTGGAATGGATCCCCGCAGATATGAAGGTCTGACTGTATTCCAGGTGAGATCTGACCAAAGCAAAATAGAATGGTACTCTTGGTCTACATAATACACTCCTTTGGATGTATCATATTTCCTTTTTTAGCAGCTATATGACTCAAGTTGGATTTGTGGTCTACTAATACTCCCAGATCCCTTTTGGATGTACTGTTGTCAAGCTTGGTGTTTCCCATCCTATAAGAGCCTTTTGTTTTTTTCTGCCTAAATGTTGTTGTGTCCTTCAAGTTGTTTCTGATTTATGGTGACCCTAAGGCAAATCTACTATGGGGTTTTCTTGGCAGGTTTCTTCAGACGAGGTTTGCCATTGCCATCCTGAGTGAGTTATGCTGTACCTAAGATCGCCCAATGGGTTTACATGGCTGAGCTGGGATTTGAACCCTGGTCTCCAGAGTCATAGTCCAATATCCAAACCATGCTTTTTCCCTGTTGAAACTCATTTTGTTAGTTTTGGGCCAACTGCCCAGTCTATTAAGGTCATTTTGATTTCTGATCCTTCCTCTGGTGTATTAGCCATGCCTCCGAATTTGATATCTTCTGCAGAATTGATAAGCTTGCCCTCTATTCCATCATCCAAGTCATTGATAAAGATGTTGAATAACATGGGGCCCAGGACAGAACCCCGTGGCACCCCACAGGCCACTTCCCTCCAGGATGAAGAGAAACCATTGCTGAGCACCCGTTGGGTTTGGCCAGTCAAGCAATTGCAAATCCACCTAACAGTTGAATTGTCTAGCCCACATTTTACTGGTTTTTTTGCAAGAATATCAGGCTGGACATTGTTAAAGACCTTACTACAATCGAGATCCATTACATCCATTGCATTCCCTTCATCTACCAAGCTTATGACTCTATCAAAAAAAGACAAACGATTAGTCTGGTATGACTTGTTTTTGAGAAATCTATATTGACCTTAGTGATTGCAGCATTTCTTTCTAAGTGCTTACAGACTGTTTAATGATTTGCTCTAGAAACTTTCCTGGTATTGATGTCAGGCTGATTGGGTGGTAATTTTTGGGGTCCTCTTTTTTCCTCTTTTTGAAAATGGAGACAACTTTTGTCCTTCTCTAGGCTGCTGGGACATCTCAGTATGGCTTCCTGGATTTTAAATTGGTTTTGAGGGGTCAGATTGGTCGCCATAAGTGGGAAGCAATTTGAAGGGACGCAGCAGCAACAGCAGTAAGAATCAAGATCTCTAAAACACCAATGCTGGTTTTCTATATTGTTGCACATTTTTAAAGCAAAAAACAAAACAAAAACAGGAATCTCTGGAAATATTTGCTGTGAAGCATAATTATGCTAGGTTGTGTTTGAGATATTACAATATATTTTATCCTGTAAACTGTGATCAACTGGAAAATCAAGAACAAGTAACCAATACTATGATTGATAGTATGATATATACCAAACCCTGCTTGACAAGTTCTGGGAACTATAGCCCTTCTATGTGAGAACATACTTTACGTTATAGAGGGAGAGATAATGAGATCAATTAGAACCTCAGTCACTCAGCTATAGACAGCTGTTGGTGCATAATAATCATCATTAGAGATGGGTGAATACGGGATGTTTGATTCATCAGACAACCTGCAGGTATGGGATTTAACTCTTGAGTATTTTGATTCTTGGAGAATGAGGTTTGGTATTTGGCAGTTTCCTATTTTTTTTAAAGTCAGGCACAGGTATTTGAAATTAATTCAAAACAGAGTTTTAAGTTGCCAAGAGATATATGCATTAAATTAAGAATTCTGCAGAAATCACAAGAAGGAAGGAAATTTCTTTTCACAGCTATGTTGAGCGGTGAGAAAAGGTGGAGAGCATCACCATTAGCTATATTAGGTAAATGAAGCCGTATGGGCAAAAACAGTGAACACAAGAGACTAGGAACAAACAAGAAGGAAACAATCATTCCCTTTTTTAGCATGTTTGAAACTTTCCACTGGTCTTCTGCTCATTGCTCTTGGAAACAGAATTCTGGACAAAGTGTGGCTTCAACTGACTTTGCAACAGGGGTATTGGATTCTCATATCTAAATGCAGCACCAAATGATCTAAGCACATGGAAGAGGCAACTTTTATAACAAAGCAAGGGTGTAATGAGTTCATACATTTTTCCCATTAGGAAAATACGGACATGTTTTAAAGCATCACATTATACTGAGAGAGTGATTATTGAGGCCATGTTGGGAGCTGCATGAACAGGGCTAGAGCCAAAAATTTTGGGAAATGCCCCATAACTCTCTTCCATCTCTGTGACACTTTCTTATCCTCTGTGGGTCAAAGTTATTAACTATTAGTTTGCAGGGAACTGTTGGATTGGAATGATCTGAGGAATGAAACATGAGAGGAGGCTGAGGCCCATGGGTTACACACCCCTGCATTACACTCTGGGCAGTGTAATTTGGAAATGTTCTGTAGAAACATACCTTTTCTGATACCAGTTGCTACTGCAAATAAGTGCTTGAGAGGCATACAGCACCTACTAAAGTGGATACGTACCCCACTAACAATTCCAGTTCGGCAGACATCCCAATCAATCCTCTGCCATCTCACATTCTCAGCTGCCTGTTCTGCTTTTTGTTTCTTTCCATTTTCCCTCTTTGTTCTCATCTTACATCAGTTGCTGAAAACTGAGTTCAAAGTGCAAAAGGAGTTTGCATTCAAATTAATTCAGTAGAGAGGAGAGGAGAGGGTGGAATCTCATCCTTCCCAATCAGCTCAGGCAAAAGCAAACTGTGGCAGCCTTTCCTAGCTTGTGTGTTCTTCCTCCTTACCACTTCTTGTCATCTTGACCATACTGTGATGTTTTTTGGCCACATGTGTCCTGGGTTTCATCTGTGAAATGTTGGAGGGTATGGGGTGCATAAGATTAATGAAGTATTAGGAACCCAAATGTAAGAAATAATCCAGGAAAAAAATGTGGCTTGAAGCAATAGTGCAGTAAGAACATTGTCATTCTTGTGAACATTAAGGCTGACATTCCTGACTTGGAAATAAGAAGTCTTCCTTTTTTGTGCTAGACACATCTGTCAGCCAGACACCTCATTCTTTTTTATGAGTAATGGTCTCCATTGTTTTATTCAGTACTTTCCATTTGTTAAGCAGGCTTTGGAAAAAGTCTAAATATCTTTAGATGGGTAAAGTTTGGGGATTTGGTACCTGTAAACCCTTCATTTGGGACCATAGTGACAGAGCATGCACTTGTTATGCAGAAGGTGTCAGATTCAACCCTTGGCACATTCATTGAAAGCAATCGGGTAGCTAGTGATGGGCAAGTCCATTTTCTAAGATCTTCTATTCAAAGTAGAAAGCTTTGAACTAGATGGACAAATAGTTTGACCTTGTACAAGGCAGCTTCCTATGTTCTTCCATGTGTGATCTGAGCAAGATGGCTTTGCATAACTGTATAATTGAGCATCTGTTTTTCACTCTTCACACAGGCTTTGTCTTCCAGTTTATTGAAAGCAAAAATAGCAATGTTCTGAAGAAGCACACAAAGACGCACTTTCCTATAAATGCAGGTGTCAGCATTTTTGTCTTCTCTTGTTTTCAACATTGTCCTTGAGGGCAGAGCCCTGGTCAGTTTTGCCTGTGTAACTCTAGGGTTTTATACACACTGAAAGCACAATACACTTAAGTCAGTAATAGGAGTAAATGGGCTCATCATAATTACTTAAGGACAATAGCATAATCTATGTCTGAATGAGCATGGCATCAAAAATCATACACTATGATTGTAATTTTCATATCACTGAAAAAAACCACGACTGGCTGTCTCATTTGGTGAAGTTGCAAAGTCTGATAGAAAGGAACCATTTTTTTAAAAATTACTAATTGCAACTGGAGCATTGTTGACAATTTAAGCACATTATATGGAAACCTGATGGATGCATGGGCCAGCATTTTGTTGTTAGTGACATTCAGGGTTGTAATTCAGAACATTGCTAGGTCCTTATTCATATCTTGCAGAGGAAGGTGTCAATACCTCCTTCTGCTAGCAGCTCACCCTAGCATGCAATATCAGTTGGGGACTAGGGAGCACAGCTCCAATTTCCTGGCAACTGATCAACTACAAGAGTGCAACTAGTTTGCTCAGGCTTACGATCCTCATTGAGGGAGTAAACAGAAGCCTTATGCTATAGGAAGAGACATCTCCAATTTCTTTTCATGTTCAAGAGCAGCCAGTATTTACATAGGTGCATCTCTATACCCAACATGCACACAACATGGACCTGGGTGATCTACCTGCATACACCTACAGTACAGGAAAGATTGCTTGTACAAAGTCAACAAGGGATCAAGTAGGTATGGTAAAGTAAAGAAAACTCACGTTTTGAGTAAAGAAAACTCACATATTTTCTCATTCTTGAAACAGACTTTTTGTCTTATCACAGTGATATACTCCATTGGAAAAATGGTCAACTGCTGCAAGATTTTTCACATTCCAGGACTTTTTTGTGGGGAGGGTAGAAAAATAATTTCGGCAGAAAAAAATTGTTTTTTTTTTTATACACAATGTTCAATATGTTCTTGTGTGAGCCATTTTCGTTCTGTAAAGAAACCTCAAAATGTGAACAATCATTTTCAAAATGTACACACATTCTTGCAAGGTTACCCAGCAATGTGAAAACAGAATAGTAAAAACATATGCTCCTATAATCGAGTGACGAGAAATTAAATGATACATGTGCATGTATGGCCTGGTCTTTACTGGTGTTCTACGCTGTAGCTTAATTTTACACAGTCTTTCTCCAATACTTCCAATTGCCCATGTTTTAGAATGCAGTAGTTTGTTTCTGCTGCTGTCCTAGATGAGTAGTATGAATTGGCACAGCAGGAGTCAAGAACACTTGAAATGTAATCCGAACTCAGTGTGTGTCCTTGGGCCCTTAATCACTTCTGTAGTCAAGGGCCAAAGCAACCTTTGGTGGCGTCAATGGGCAAAACTCTGCTGAAGTCAGCAGAGTTTTCACTTACGCGAGTGGTGGATTTGGTGCTAATGTGGAAAATATACTTACGTACTTGGGCGGTTGCTGTAAGGATTAATTAATTAATGTTTGTACAGCACTCTGGATATATAAAGTGCTGTAGAAGTGCTTAGCAATATTATTATTAAGTCCCTGTGCATCACTTATTTACTCTTAATATCTGAACAGACTGTGGGTTTTGCTTTTGCAAACTAATAGATCTAAGGAAGGGAGAAAGGTATTGCTTTGACTATGGATCCAGGCAACTGCTGAATGATTGTTATACTCTGAGCAGTAATAATCAGGTGCACACTCAGAAAGTGCTGTTATGCAAATATTTGTGCTTGCTAGAAAAAAAAAATCTTATTTGCTTTCAGGCCCATGCCTGCTACAACTTGCAGTTCTAAGAGAATAATGTCTTTCTCATTGGGACAGCAGTTTCTTGCATGGACAACAGTGTCTAACACTGAAAACTCAATCCTAGTTTTATATTATACTTACTTTTAAGACTGGAATTTCAGGTGAGGACAATGGCCATACAATAGAAAAAGAGCATTATGCTAGTGCACAAGGCCCCAGACATCCCCAAGTAAAAGAATCTATGCTAACAAGGGAAAGATGTTAACTCAGACTGAAGAGCCACTGTGAGTTAGATGGACAAATTTGTATCTTCCCTTCTGAATAAATAATTTAGTGATTTTCTAATGTATCAAAATTACCATTTATTTCCATATTCCTCAAAATTCCACTAATGTACACAGTGTAAGCACATTTTCCTAAAAAGCACAAGTTTGTATTCAATGTTCCTCAGTATACATATCATTATATGCAGGTTTTTGAGAGGAGAACTGCACCACCAAATCTGGAGAAGAGGGCAATCTAAAGGATAACTGTATTGCAGAAGTGTAACTCAGATTGGTTCACTTAAAATGCAAACCATAGAATCATAGAATCATAGAGTTGGAAGAGACCACAAGGGCCATCCAGTCCAACCCCCTGCCATGCAAAGAAATGATTCCTTATCCTCAGAGCTCAGCTTTTGGTAGGGATATTTTCCTCCCAGCCATCCTTTTAAGCACAGTCTGGATGTATATGTGCTAGCAAATATATTCTTGGAGATTCTGTCTAGATGTGTAATTCCTTGTATATTCCTGGTCTCTCAACATCTACTTTAATATAGTGTCCGATTTCCTTTTCTACCTCCTTTCTTAAATCTTGCAACCAGTCTTTGAGCCCAGGTGGCATAGTGATTAAATGTTGGTACTGCAGCCACTCACTCACAGTCACAAGGTTGTGAGTTCGAGACCAGCTAGGGGATGCAGGATTGACTCAGCATGGCATCCTTCCGAGGTTGCTAAAATCCAGCACTCTCTGAAGATGCCAGCCACAGATGCTGGTGAAAAGTCAAGAATAAGCTCTTCTAGAACATTGCCACATAGCCCGAAAAACCTACAAAAATCTATGGATACTGGCCCTGAAAGCATTTGACTTCAACTTGTTGATGGCAATTAGCTTGCCTATGGTACACTGTTTAGGGAGTGCTTAAGTTCATTGATAAGCAATATAGAAATATCCTTGCCTTTGCTATAAAATCTAAGGCTGATGGCAGTTAGGAGTGAGCTGCCAACTCAAAATTTCCCAGCTCCTGCATCAGTGCTGGTGTTGCCATATAGTCCTTTCCGTCTTCTCATGCCTTTTCTCCCCAGTCTTCAGGGAAAGCAGGGGATTGATTTCCCACAGCAGTAAAGAGAAGAAGCAGGTCATGCCATTGTGACTAACCTGAATGGAAGCTGAGTGAGTGAAAGGGATGCTCTTTGTGTTCTCTTATTCCCACCAACTGCATGCATGCGCTTAGGAACCAGCTGGGGTCTAGCCCTAGGTAACTGGAAGGAGTGTTGTGGCTGCCAAATGGTGACCAGACACAGTGTGGATGTAAGCAATTAGCAGAGTCTCCCCTCCTGTCGTTTGATTCACTCGGTGTGTGCCCTGCACATTTTTTGCAGCTGTGACTTGAAACTGGGATCCTTCTTGTGGCCCATAGACAGCTGCTTTACTGGGAAGCCAAAAGGAAGTTTTTTTTCTGCAAGAGAGCCAAATGCAGCAGAGCTAAGCTTTTCTCAGCTGGAATTCACTTTTTGTACATATCTTGCTCCGGCATCAAGCTACTGCACACACAGAATAAACAAAGAATGATGCATCTGGAACAGAAATGCCCATTCTAATGACAAGGGAGAAACTTGCCTTTCACTCATTTTCTTTTATGTAGATGGCATTAGAGATTGACACCATCTCTGCATCAAGCATCTTCCTCAGTAAATTCCATGGTATTCAAATTCACTAAATCGAATCTACGCTATAGATTTTCTCCTTTGAACTGTAGTTGACATTTCCGAATCTATCACACTGAATTTAAGTTCCAAATTTGCTGAACAAATATTTGTGAATCAGCATTGAAATACAAATATCAAATTCCTGGGTCAGTATTCGATCCTTGCATTGGCATTTGTGCCCCTGATTTGAGGTACAACGTGTCTAAGCATATTTACTCCAAAGTAAATCCACAGAGTCCAATGGGACTTAAATCCCGATAAATATTCATAGAATTGGAACCTCAGGCACTGAATAACGGTCAATCTTCAGTGAAGATTTTGTTGAATCTTCATTCCAGATTTTGCCATAATTTACCAAAAAAACCAAACCAAACAAACAAACAAACAAACAAAACAACAAGCAAACAAACAACAAATATTAAAAATAAACCTCACATCTTCATGGCTGGATGTCAGATGTTAAATTTCATTGAGTTCCAGTAAAAAATGTAGTGCAATAAATTGTAAAATACATTAAATAGCAATGAGCACAGACTGTAAGGTACACAAATGCAGTCTCATAATTCAGAGAGGGCAACTGTAATCCTATTATGTATACATTTACTCTGAGATGTTCATTGTGTTAGTGGAAGCTGTGTGCGAATGTGTGCAGGATTGCACCCTTAATTCAAATATGTAGGAGCTTCTGAAAGAGACGTTACTAATGACTGAAAGACAAAAAGTTCCAAAGAAAAACAATTCAGGGAAATAGCTATAAAGGTCTGTGACTGAAAGAAAAGGGGAAAGTTTAATAGTGATTTACACTGTACACTTTAAATAAATTATAATTTAAAGCTTGCCCGCCCCTCTGTTATATTGTAGAAATCCACAAGCTTGATCACAGAATGACTGAACATGGCCGGAACTCACTAAGGCAGTTAGAAATTCATAACCACTGAACATTGGAATACGACTCTGGAGATCAGGGATAGATTCCTCCTTTGAGTGCAAAAACCCATTGGATGGCTTTCAGTGGAGCTTTCGGGCTATGTGGCCATGTTCTAGAAGAGTTCCTTTCTGACGTTTCGCCAGCATCTGTGCCTGGCATCTTCAGAGAAATGGCCTTGGGCAAGTCACACTCTCGCAGCCTCAGCGGATAGCAATGGCAAGCTCCATCTGAAGAAATTTGCCAACAAAAGCCTATGATAGGTTCACCTTAGGGTTGCCATAAGCCAAAAATGATTTGGAGGTACCCAACAACAACAAATGTAGTGTAAATTAGTAAGCAGCTGACTGATGTTTCCATCCTCTCCCAGGGTGATCTGTGTTGAGAAAGGCAGAAGCAGTAGAGTCCCTGTTGCAATCCCCTCCTCACACCAGAGAAAATCAGCTACTTCTGGAATGACAGCAATGAGCCCCTGATGCCTGGCAAGTGGAAACTGGGGGCTTTCACAGTTGCTAAGTATCTCTAAACTGGGAAATACATAGGGTTTGTGAATATGAAACCATCATGCATACATAATTCTAGGGAAAACAACCCCAAGGCAAATTTATCATAGGATTTTCTTGGCAAGTTTCTTCAGAAGGGGTTTGCCATTGCCATCCTTTGAGGGTGAAGGAGTGTTACTTGCCCAAGGTCACCCAGTGGGTTTTTACATGGCCGAGCCAGGATTTGAAGCCTCGTCTCCAGAGTAGTAGCCCAATGCTCAAACTGCTAGATCTTGATGTCTCTAATATATACATTTAAATTACCATCCTAAATATTTTCCTGCTAGTTCATGCTTCACCTTAAAACAACAACAACAACAACACTTCTATTTTGGTCCATATTTCACCGAATGTGTAATGGAGCAAATTTCAAGGACTGGATTTGATTTCATGCAGTTTATGTTTCATTCACATCATAAGCCAAATCTTCAGTTTCAACCAGGGTAATGCCAAGTACATTTCCTTCTATATAATCAATGGCAGGGAGGGCAGGTCATCAAAGGTAAGTAGAGATGAGCAGCCCAGACTTATATGGGAGAGTGATGGGAAAGCTAAAGTCGAGAATATTAAGAAGAGAAGAACATTCAGCTGTGTTTAGAAAAACAGGAAGGAAACAAAGAGAACTGTATACAGTATATAGTTTAGCTACATTTTAGTTAATTAGTAAATGTGTACAAAAAAGTATACATTTGAGAAATGTGCCCTATAATTTATTTACTATTGGGATGGTGAATAGGTAGGAAGCTTGGACAGAGCAAGGCTCAAAAAAGGTTGGTGGTAGAAAAACAGATTGAGAGGCTGAGCTCTACAAGTAAAGATGTAGAATGTGACTTGGTTGGGTTTGCAGACAGATATTTATTATTAAAAGGATAAGTGTCCTTTAACAGGACTCTTTCTACAGTCACTTTTTGAACATCCAGGAAGTTTGCTGTTGTATTCTGCAACGAAACGACTTGCAATAATCCCTATTGCTTTAACTTTTCTTGGTCGTCAAACACAATTATATTTGCTATCCTTTTGGGTATTCTTTGTTGAGAACTGGAATGTACCAGTGCATCAAAGTGAAATGTAGGAGGCCTGACCTGCAGCAGAAGACAAGAAGTGTGTTATATTTATCCTTGTTGGAATTATGCAGAAAAAGGTCCAGTCTAATTTTTTAATATAAAGAGTTTGCTAGTGTATGCTCATAAACACCAGATGTTAAGATGTCCCTGGTTAGGTCTGTCAATAAGCTCTACAAGTCCTCTGAGTAGACCCATGAGAACTAGCTCACAGCTTCTTTGTTTGATCCTTCAGTAGCTGCTTTAATTCCATACCACTAGTAGCTAGTGTATCCCCTAAAGATGTTCTGTGTAACGAGATAGAAGTGAGCCCTCCATAGAATCTTTGGTCACTGGCAAAGACCACAATTAGACATTTCTGTCTAAAATGTCCTTGTATACATCGGAGACAGTTATATGGAAGAGTTGCATCAAATTATGTGTAGACTGTTTTTTTCCCAATGGCAATTGCCTAAAGAATCCCTCAGTTTGCTTAATGATTTCACTCACGGTTATTATGTGTCCAAATTGTTGTTCCCAGAGCTCTCTTAGGCCCAGTGCTAATGCAATTGACTTTCCAAGAGTAACCTGAAGATTGTTTAGGGTTGCAGGGGAGGGGAGTGGGAATGGTCTTTGAGAAGTTTCCTTACAGAGAATTTCAGGAAGAAGAATAACTTCTCCGTTTCACTTCTCAGTTAAGGTTACTCTGTCATTTAGATTTCCTTGTTGTCTCCAAGTGTTTATTTCTCCAAATTGTTGGACTTTTTCATTCTACAAATGTGCTGCTTTTTCATAAACTGTACATGTGATCTACTATTGTATTTGTACAAAATCCGTTAGATAAGTTGTTGCCATTACAATGAGCTGTGAGTGCCTTCCATCTTAATGTTATGAAGGTTGTTTTCACTCCTCTCCTCCTCTCCCCTGCTACCTTCCCTTTCACTTTGCTATTATTAACTGCCCACGAGTCAACCTCAAGTCATGGTGACCCTGTGGATGAGAAAACTCCAAGATCTCAGGTCCTGCAAGCTCAGGCCCATGGTCTCCGATAGAGTCTAATAATTTGGTGTGTGGTCTTCCTCTCTTCCGTAGTATCTTCAGCACTCTTCTCCAGGACTACATTTCCTTTTCACCATCTTTCTTCACTGTCCAGCTCTCTCACACATAAATGTTGATCAGGAATTCAATGCCTTGCAGTACCCCAACTCTCTTCTTCCTTTGTTTATCTTGAAAAGGATGACAGCTACATTATGATGTTGGAGAGAGTTTATGGTTTGATAGGAGAGTCATATCTGCTGTGATAATCATTGGCTTGATTTTTTTCTATATTTATGTCGCAAAATTGGGCAAGCCAAGGCCAGGCAACTGAATGCTGTCTGGGGGCATTTGAATTTTTTGACTCTGAGGTCCAAGATCCACAAGTAACATAGATCTGTAACATAGATCTTGAGCACTGTCACAGGATGCAAAGACTCCATATGGATAGTGATAAATGAAGGGGCTTCAGGGCTCATTTGGTAACATACAGGCAAATCTTTTGCCCTTTGCAGTGTGGAGAATAAAATTGCTAAATTCCATGGACCTTTTCCTGCAAGAATTATCAACCTCCCACTTGTTGGCTTGGCCTTATGGACCTGCCTGTTTATATGAAGCAGCACCAACTTTCATACAATTCTATCTGGTAGATATTTTAGTAGCAGTTATTTCCTTGGGAGAGAAATGAAACTAGCTGTAGGGATGCTGCTTCAATAAGAGAGAGAGAAAAAATCCTAATTAGCTAAGATGGAAAAGAAGGTAGAAGGCAAAACACTTTCATGACTGTTTCATGTCCTTAGTGAAGAACATGAATCACCTTATATTCAAATGTGATAATAACTGTAACTTTTCCTACTGATAAACCCCATTTGGATATTTAGGGCAGCTCTGTAAGAACAGTGACAGAAAATGAGCTTCAAAGCAGAAGCCAATCTATGAAATATATGAAGTACTGGATATAGCTGAGTTTCTGTTGTCCATATTGCCTAATGCATTCTTTTTAAAAAAGACACCTACTTTAATTACTAGAATGATGTACTTGCCAACAGAATAATGCATGGTGTCATCTTATTCCACTCACCTCACTTCCATGTGGTGGGCCATTAATTAGTGTCTCTTCAAAATGAGCCTTGTAGCTGAGAATTTAGTCAGATTCCTGTAAAAATGTAATTTTGATGGGAATATTTAATGCTGAAACTTCAAGGAGGGATGCTCTCCTTTGGAGAAGCATTGAAATGTGTGCCCTAATGAAGTTATCCTGTGTATTCCAATTCATATGGGGGAAAGAAACAGCATGAAATCAAAACTCACACATTTCTCCCATTTCATGCCAAAACCCCAAATAAATTAAAAACCCTTTAGTATTTCAGGAAATCTCAGTGGCACACTTTCCTCTACCAAATGCTCCAAAACGGGCTGGGCCTTACAGTTGTTTGTAAGACACATGTGCTACAACATAATTTACTCTTTTTTCTTGCCAACGCAGCAAAACTAGAGATGGGTTAGAAACTGATTCTGTCAAGTTTTTAAAAATTAAATAGATGTACCCAATCTATACTTTCCAAAACATGGAAACAAACATTTTTGTGATGAGGTATCTATATAGTGATACCTGAAACCTGAAATTCATTTCTGAAAAGAAAAAAAAAATACAAAGGAACGTGCATAAAATTCTAAAACGTGCACAAAAACATTTTAGTCAGTGGGCACAGACATTCAGAAATAGGCAGATTTGAAAAATTGATTGAAGTATATGCAAATTTCTGTACATAATTTTTTTTAATAGAATAAGGTTAGAACAAGCTTGGCAGCAAGATGTTTTGTGGAGTCTTCTTTGGAGGTTTTTAAACAGAAACTGGATGCTCATCTATCAAGTGTTTTGATTCTGTATTCCAGCATGGCAAAGGGATGAACTGGTTGACTCTTGTGGTCTCTTCCAACTAAATGATGCTATGATTCTATATGGTAGACAGGTTGTGTATCCCAAATAGAAACCTTGATTTTTAGAGGTTAGTCAGGGGCTGTATAGACAGCTCTGAAAGGTGGTCTGCTGTTGCCCGTTTTTGCTCCACATGGCTGCACCAACCAAACAACTCAGCCTCTGGGAGACATAAATAGACCTCTTCCAGTGGGTTCTTTCTGGGACATGCTCCATGCACCATTGGTGCCCTCGTGCGCTCCAATGACATACAAATGGTGTGTCGCCATTTTCACAATGTGCTGTGCATACGTCATCATGGCGGTCACCATGTGGACAAGGGCGAGCCATGATGGCACTGCCGACATATGGGAGGGCTTGGGAGCCTGGAAACTCTCTGCTATCCTAAGCCCTAAAAACAGCCCCAGGATGGTGCTTTTTGTCCATCTGTATCAGGCCTCAGACAGTGAAAATTATCCAGGATGAATCTGGGTTAAATCTCTGTTGTTCACATGCATCCAAAATGCACATGATTAAGTTTATTTTGGGAAGGGGCTGCCAAAAAAAATTCTATTTACCCCCGGATAATCAATATCAGGAAGTTTTTTAAAAAGAGGTTTGCATTGTCAGAAGTGTGAATAGCCGATACAAATATATCCAGGATAATTTGGGATTAAACTGTGCATGCCTTGAATGCATTTCCAATACATTTCCATTGTTGACAGCCCTGCGGTTGAGAAATTGCTGCCCCTTCTCCAGCAGAACAGCCGCCGCTGAAACCAGGAGGGGAGAAAAAGGGGAAAGAAATAGGAAAGGGTGGGGAGGAATGTTGACACCCACAAGTGATGAAGGAGCCTCTGCGTGGTTGATGGTGCCAATGGGTGCGGGGACAAGGGAAGGGTACTAGCATATGTGAGCAACCACATGTGCAGAGCTATGGAGAGATGTGGTTTGTGGAGATATGTGGTTCCAGAGTGTGAATAACAAATCTGGAATGCATGAATGAGATTATTTGCATCATTTGGCTTTTTTTTTTAAAAAGACATCTGAATGACCCCCTAGAAACATATTTGGTGAGAACTGAATGCATATCTGGATGTATTCAAACAGCATGTCATGCACTGGAGAAACAAGAGTTTTTGTTATCTGAACCTACACACTGTTTATGGGATGGAGGAATGCATTTCCAGTCTAATCTAAGGGAACAGGACTTTGGAAATTTTCAAGTGTTCTACATTATTTCTCTGTCCTTTCAAAATATTCTCATGAGAAGCCTACTTGCTACTTGCTACTTGCTAGCTAGACATTTCTTTGCAGGGAACACTGAGATTGTGTTGAGTACTTTTTCCATGATCTCTGCTGCATTTAGATAAAGGTGACATGGTTGACCATGGCCAGAGAATTCACATTCTTTCACGTTCAGTTTCTAGTCTTAGGTTTTACAACATCTGAACGTTTTAGAGGATGGCTAAGTTGATGAAACGAGAAAGAAATGCAGTTTTATAATTTTTATGTTGTTCATTTATGGCAATAAGCAGCCCTAATTTGAGTGTGTTATGCAATAGATGAATTTTCATGTTGCTTACATTATTGTGTGTGTGTGTGTGTGTGTGTGTATCCACCTCTAGTGAGTATATCATCTTCCATTTCTCATAGTAAATTGTGCTTGTGTAATCTATCAGCAGCCTTGACAAAGAGAGACATGGAAAGAGGGTCACTCCATTAGCTCTATAGTCAAACCAACTGTATTTGGCTCTTCCTCTACTTCAGGTCCCTCAGGTTGGCCTTTAAATAAATTTAAAAGAAAATGTGTCTGAGTTTGCTTCCCTCCCCTTCCCTCCTCTTCCCTCTCCTCCTTTTGTGCCAAACGAAAGCAGGGTCTGACTTATTTGTTATAAGAGTATTTCCCCAGGAATCTCTTCACTAAAGAGGAGGGTGAAAAAAAATCTTTCAAATAAATAAATAATACAGCCAAAAGGTCACAGATAAAACACAAGAAAGAATAATAATTAAAAGTATCTACAGAGTTTGGTGTACCAAAGCCCTTCCTAAAAATGAAAGTCTTCACACAGAGGTGAAAGTCATCAGGGAGGGGATGAAATGGATGGAAGATGAGTCTCCTTGGTCAGAGCAGAGAAATGTAATTCTTCTTTGTGTTCCCTGAGATTCACACAATTGAGTGGTATTGTACCTGCACAGTGCACTGGATTGAACCTTCTAGAGTAGTTACATAAAAATTTTGGTGGCAATCCTGCCCAAATGGAGGCAACTATAGTGCCACTTGAAGAACTACTGTTGCAGGTGAGCCACCTGTCCTTTTATTTATACAGATAACAGAAACGGTACACCATAGATAAATAAAGCATCGTAAATCTGCATTAGAGAGCCAGTGTTGAACTATGTCTCTGGAGAACAGAGTTCCAATCCCAGCTCGGGAATGAAAACCCAGTAGGTGATCCTGGGCAAGTCACGCTCTCCAACCTCAAATGGGGGGCAATGACAAACCTGCTCTGAAGAAATGTGCAAAGAAAAAAGCATTATAGGGTCACCATATGTTGGAAATGACTTGAAGGCACACAACAACAACAGGAATCTGCGTTAGAAAGAAGAGGATCCAGAAACCACAGAGCAGGGCAACATTTCAGTCTTCCTCTCTATAGATTGAACTAACCTGAAAATTTCCCTTGTTCAGCAGAGGAATTTAAAGTGGGAACCACAGCATAAAACAGCCATGTCAGGGCTGATTCTTTTCATTTCACTATGAAGAGAAAAGTGGTTGCCTGTCCTACTACAGGTGGTGATTGACTCAGGCATGCTAACATGATTGTGTTTGCACCTACTACTGATGTGGGAATTATTGCTGTGCTCCTCTTGCATGTTTTAAGGCTTTAGATTTGTTCTGGAGTGTACTTTTTTAGCATTACATTGCCACCTCATTTCACCTGTTACAGGTTGTCTTTCCCCTCTATATTCCTGTGCTTATATACACTTTAGACTGAAGACGATAAACATGGGTCTGTAGCCTACATCAGCTTAGATGCCATCATATATTTACTAGGTTTAAGGTTCCAAAAGATTGTTGGTTTTAATACAACAGACAACTGTGTCTTCTGGAAATGGTTACAGTGGAGGCCAAAACAAAAGCAGGAGAGTGAGCTTTAAAAAAAATGTAAAGAAGCTTAGAACAAATAGATTTTTATTCAAATAATGAAGAAAGAAAATGTGGTTGTTTCATACAGCATTTTAAAATTAACTGGAGAAGTTATTGAAGAACATTTTGGTTTGTTGCAATCGTTGTTCCAAGGTCAGCGAAAGCTTTGGTTTCTCTCTTGCTCCAGTGCCACTGGAAGACATTCGAGCCATTTAGGCCAGCTTTTGCATGGATGCCCAACTCTGCTAAAAGTGTTCCAAGCTCTGCTATTGCTTCAGCTTGGCCTGCTTTTGGAATTGTATAAAGCGCCCTTTCTCCTCCCTACCGCCTGTCTAATCTTCGTACATGGTCAATTTTTTGAGATGCTAAACAACTAGGATGCCAGGTTTTCTCACTCAGTTTTGTAAACAAGGTCCTTAATTCACAATAGTTGGCCGAGCTAGAAAAATGTATTTGAAATCCTATGTATTCGTCACTGATATTTCCCTTTTCCTGATATAACTCTGTCTTCTAGTGTGAAGCCACATCGTTGGCAATGTTGTGGTTTAAGCGGGGCCCCATGTGTTCACCTGATACACACCTTTTCTGTGTCATTTCTTGTAACTTTGACTGCATCTGCACTGCAGAAATAATCCAGTTTGACATCACTTTAACTGCCATGGTTCAATATTATGGTATTCTGGGAACTGTAGTTTTGCAGAATTTCTGCAGTGCAGATGCCCGCACAGTAGATTGGCACAAATATATGTGGTATTGGCTCAGAGAGTTTTCGTATAGGGCTGAGCCATAGGGTAGACTGCTACATAGATTATTGTCCCTGCATTGAATTGCTGTCATGGAGAGGTGTTCTTGAAAACCTTCATATAGTTTCCTGATCCTAGGAAGCAGCTATTCCATTGCCGACAGGAGAAAAAAGAATAACTGTCAAGAATACCCTCCTATGGTGTACTCACCAATGGAGAGTATCATGAAGAGGTTAAAGTCAGCTGGCACTGCAAGTTAGACAATAGAAGGTGATTAATACTGTTCCAAAATACAAAAGTTGTTATCTTCAACATATCATTTAAATCTGCACAGAACAATTGAAACAGCAGTTTTTCTGGGTGTTTTTAAAGGAGGCAAATGGAACCTTTTCTGTCCATGACTTTAAGAAACCATGGCTAGAGAAGGTTTGGTTTGCCTCCTTTGAAAACTGAATTTAATATATCTTTTTATTTATAATGCATCTTTGATATTTATAAATATGAGCATAAGTCTGAGTCTGATTTCTTTTTGAAGGTTTGCAGTCTAAAATATATTCATATTGTTGTTACATTGGAAAATGTAGGCACATTATGAAGATAAATTCATTAGTACTTGGAGTTCAATAGACAGAAGTGCAAATCATTGTTATTATCTCTCTCTTTATACATTTTTAAATAGAACATGATAATCATCTTTATGAACTCTACATTATTTATAAAGGTCATTGATGTTTGAGACATTTTTGAGCCAACACCCACATTGGTAAATAGTATTTTAGTTTCAAGTATAAGAAACCCAAACCAATCCTTTATCATTGCACTTTTGAAAAGTCTGTGTGGTTTATAATTTCTTTAGGAATGTTGTAAGTGACCTATTAAACAGAAGGTTGTATAAGACTGAAGTTTTCTTTCAGTCCAATTTGTGGATTGATTCTGAATTGCAAAGGCAAGAAAGCAGTGACAAATTCTACATGTTTACTGCTTCATTTTTTAAAAGAAGTAGAATATTAATAGTTGAGAAAGATATGTGCTTGTAACATGCCAAGATTCATATCATCCTTTCGAAACGTCTAGTAGGAGGTTTCTTTGAAGGCTCCTAGCATTTTGCAAGTGCTGCTGATATAATTCAGGGGATTTAGAGATTTGCAGTATGACCCTATTCCTTGTGTATGTCAAAAATAGGATAGATTCTAAATTCAAGTGGAGGTCAAAGATATATCATGAGTGGTGTAATGCTATTTCTGTGATAGCGGCACCTACAGCTGTCAAAACTCTAAAGTATCAGCAGCAGCACAAGAAATAAAGGCAGAGGGGGATGTGCAATGAGACAGGAGTTAGGATCCTAGGGTTGCTATCTTGAATACAATAGAATGTTTTATTTACAAAAGAGGTGTCATAAGCAAAAGAAAATCAGCCCACCTCCTTTCATCCCAAACACAGCCACAATAAACCATGAGGGTCCGCTTTATTCCCCAGCCTATCATGGTACACCTTCTTATTTAATTTTTATCCTGTTCAGCTGACATATGACATGAAAAGCAACAACAATTATAAATGAAAGCTGTAGCCAGGTCACCTTTATCAAAATCTCAAGATTCATAATACAGAGCCATTCCTTTCTACCCCATCTTTATTGAAATGGGTACCCACAGGACATCATCATCATCATCATCATCGGAAAATTTGAGTCCTGAGCATAGCTGCTATTGAGGATAGGGTGTCTTGGAAGTTTCTTGTTCACAGGGTTGCCATCAGTCTAGGTCAGCTTGATGGCAGTTAACAACAGCAGCAATACTGAATACAGCAATATCACATTGGAACTCAATCTCTTCTACTATAATTCTGGGTCCTTATGCCATGTGTGCTATCAATTGAGCTATAGAAGGCCTTTGATAGGTAACATCAGTTTTGTGTTTCTTATAGCATGCTTACTATGGGGGCATTCTAAACCTGGCTGCATTTCCCACATATTGCTACGTGTTGATTCATTCTTTGTATATGTTAGCAATATGACATATCATCCAGACTAGGTAAGTAGTGCCAGATATTGCACAAATTCTTGCAGGAGTATTCCTTCACCCCCATTGCATTGGCTATTGTGACCACCATTGCATCAACTCTGCTATTGAGTCCGGTTGACAATACTGATGGTTAAGTGGATGCTGCAGTGTTAGAAACTGGAATGGCCTTGCTTGAGCATGATGATAGGCAACATTTCTTTTCTTATTTTTTGCTGTTATATTGATTACCCCATGTCTTTCTTTTATACATAACCAGAATCCCTCCATGTGCCCCCACTTCTCGGTTACGAAACCTTGTCTATGTCATGGCTATGCATATCTCCCGCTCCAGTTCTTAAGGTGATGGTTGCCAACATCTTCTTGCACCAAGTAGTAGAACCAGGCCTCTTGACAACAAATTCTACCTTGAATAATCAGTTTCCTGGTCTCAGTTGCATTCAGCAGACTGAGGCAAGTGGGAGGCGCCCCCCCCCCCAGGTTATATAACTCAGAACAAAAGAAAAGAAATCAGACTGTGGATATATTAGCTATCTCCCACTGTAACAGCTTAGAGAACTTTATAGTCCATTACTCTACAGGTTTGTTCCTGGACACATGTTTGTTCCCCACCTTGAATAGCAAGACTAAAGCAAAGCAGCTCTAGCGGGTCTACTAAACCCAAAATAATTCCCCAGCAGGTACCTGCCCAGCTTCCTTTTGCCTTCCTTGCTTGAGCAGATGCCAAATGTATGAACATGCAATCCATAAAAAATCCCACTGCATTTTACACAGGGTGATATTCTATGTAATCGTTCTATCCTTAGCATTTGATCTTTGGTGGCTTATTCACGTTTGTAGCTTTTCACTAGATGCTGCATGTTTGTGTAAACTAGCATTTACTTTCCCTCTTTTGTATTCAGTACATTCTCCATTAATCTGGCACATTTATTTAAATGTTAATTGATGCTTGTTAATTTTTCTGAGAGCCAAGGTCAAAAGTAAGACCCATCCACATTAGCATGATTGCAAGATCTCTACCTTTACTTGGGGAAGTGTATGTGTGTGTGTGTATAATACGATTTGCATTAGTGAATATAAAATGGGGAAGAGGGAGAAATATTAGCCTCGTATCTGAAAAATACTGATGTCGGAAATGTACTGATTGAAAGTGTATTGAAATCTGACGGAAAATTGTTTACATATTCCTTTGATTGATGGGAGAAGGAGTAGTACCCACAAGATTAAGGAGATTATCAGCCAAAGTGAAAAAGTGGAATGAAGATGGAATAGATGTGTCAATTCTATCAGATGATGCTGTGGATGAGCTGTAGCTGGTCTGTCCTCCATTGTTCAACTTTTCATTGACAGGCTTTCCCTGTCAATTGATGCCAATGTCACTGCTGTAGCATTCGATTAGATTGCGTGTGATAATATCTGGGTTACCATCCTGGGACTGGACAGTTACATGGTGTCAGTTTCCTCCTCTTCCTTATCTCCTCTCCCCCTACTATAGTTTCTTCCTCTTCCTCCTCTCCTCTCCTCCTACTATTTTCTTTTGGGGGGGGCACTTTATCCCCCCCCCCCCAATAATCTCATTGCTATAATGCCTAAATTGTTTTAAAAAGAGAGAGGGGAAAATCTCTAAAAGGCATGCTGGCAATGTAATAGGAGAGGGAATGCAGGGTTAAGGGGAATGCTGGCAATGAGTGTCCCAGGCCAACAGTGCTTGTTACAGTGATTGTGGACACATGCAATAAGGATTGCTCTGAAGCCAGTATGCCTGCTTTCTTTTCATTAACACGATTGTGGTGAGAATGAGGTGTGCGATCATCTCCTAATGTAGACATGCCACCACTTTTACAATGCAGGCCACAACCAAGGTTAGCGTAAATCAAATGATTTATTTCAGTCACTTTGTTTAGTCCTTGTGAAGTCAGTTTACATCCTGGCACATTTCCGCTTAATGACTAGGGTGAAGATCAAGCTGTTTGTCAGATGCACAAGTGTTCACAGTTGAACTCCAAATTAGCTATTTTCCTTCACACGTGCTCAGTGTGGCAGCTTCCAGTTTCTTTTCCCCCATTTCAGAAGCTCCCTTTGCCTTCAGTTGGATGCACAAAGTTTCAAATGAATAAATACTCTATCGTCGTACTTTAAAATAGTAATCAAACATGTTTTTACCCCCTCTGTTTGTGTTCAAGAGTGTAGAAAGGTAACTTAGGAAGACAAAAACAAGAGCCACATATGTGTTGTTTTTCCTCACATACCAGGTATAAGGTTTTAGTAAATGACTTCTGTGCTTCGAGAAGCAGGGGAAGGGGAAGAGCGGAGAGAAAAATTCTGTTGTGGTGCTATTTTTGTCTTTCATTTCTTTATGACAACTTATTTGTACTTAAAGGAATCTTTCCAAAGAGCTAAGAAGCATCATTAAATAAAGACTGTGAAATGTGCAATATGGCTTATTTATTTAAATGTTAATTGGTCCAACGAACACTTCTAATTAGCTCTATATTTGCTTAGCAAAAAGTTTTACAAATTCCAATTGTGAAAAAAGCAGCTATTTTGAGCTGGTAAGCATGTTGCAGCATCAGCTATGATTTTTCTATAGTTCTCAGCCCTTGAAGGCACAATTTAATTTTTCATGTATGCATACGAGCAACGGTAAACACTTGCGAGTGTAAAGAACCTTCTTTAATTAGCTGCACAACAATTAAAGGATTCACAAACTAAATTGAACCCTGTCTCTGTGCTTACTAGCTGAATTCTACCACCTGTCACAACAGCACTTTGTTCAATCTGTTATGCAAAATCATTATAGCAATATAGCTGAGCAGAAAAAAAAAAGAGAAAACAGCAATTATTTCTTACTTTTCTCTTGAATGGGTTATTTTGGGTTAGATTCATGTCAGGTTCATTGAAGCTAACCTTTTGAAATCTGTAACAGTATAATACTTATATGGCAGGCTCAGAATTGCTAGAAGACTATTTTGTTCTACCCTTTCAAGAGCAAGGAAAGCATATTCTTAATGCAAGGTACTTTTCTCTGATCATTTGGGAAAGGAAAAAAAAATCCAACTGCTCTAATTCTTGCAGCAGCCTGTTATTTTTCTTTGTCAGACAAAAACAAACAAACATGTAATAATACAACACCCTTTATTATTAAAGCTTGTTTGGAATGTAGAAGCTAGCATCAAGAATGTGATGGTAAAATACTCTCTGTGGGGACTGCTTCATTTTGTTTTCTTGATTTGTACCAACCTGTTCCTTGCTTCTTTCTTATCTTTTTGGAAAGAGAACATGTTAAACTCTTCCAGAACTGTGACAGGGTTTATACTGAGAACATGATCCCCTGCTAACTAGTTTGTGAAATAATGCTATTAATTTATATGGTGGTTATTAGGTATTCTGTCTCTTTGCTGCAGGTATGAAAATCATTCATATCTCTTCATGCTTCCTAAAACTGCTCAAGTGTGTATTGCTAACATAACATAAGGTTCTTGTTTATCTGTCCTTGAATGAACCTAGAAACTTAAGCAGACATAACCATGAGTAGTTTCCAAAGAAATAGACATGTTTGTCTCTTGCAGCAAAAACAGCAGAGGTCCTTCGGCACCTTAAAATTTAAAAAACCTATGGCAGCATGAGCTTTCATGGAGGCCCACTTCATCAGATGCATCAAGTGTTACATCAGGTGTCTATGCTTAGTTTCCATGACTGGGAGTCCGACTGTAGAAGAGAACTCAGAAGGAAACTGAATAGAGGAAGGTTTTTTTGTTGCCATTTGCTGTCAAGTTGACTTTGACCTTTGGTCATCCTATGAATAAGAGATCTTCAAGACCTTTGGTCATCACCTGCCCTGCCCAGGTCTTGCAAACTCAGGCCCATGGCTACCTTGATTGAATTAATATACAGTCAGCCCTCTGTATCTCAAATGTATTTTGTTTTGCAACATGAAATGCTGTCAAATGTTCCAGAATCTTTAGAGAAAGTACTCTTGAATCATGCACCATGAAGAGTAATGACACTTATCCTACAATATTTTCTGCTTTCCAGCTGCAGTTGAATCACTTCTCAAGTTAGATATATTGGGTTGGATCCATACATTTTGTTTAGGGAAGGGACAAGATCTTGAGGAAGGGCCCGCTGTAAAAGGAGTTAGGAGACAAGAATATTTTTACTGATCTCTAGTTCCCCCTGCAGTATAATTTTCCAAAATTTCTCAGGTGGAAAATAACCCTTCCGGTGTTTGAAGCTTTTTAAACATAGGCTGGATGGCCATCTGTCGGGAGTGCTTTGATTGTAATCCTCCATGGAAGAAAGCTGTTCGACTGGATGGTCCTTGTGGCCTTTTCCAACTCTATGATTTAGAGGACCCATTATATTTTATGAATCCATATTTGCAAATCTTGAATTTTTGTGGAAAGTCTACTTTCTCAGATGCATCTGATGAAATGGACTGTGTCCACAAAAGCTTATGCTAGAAATTTCTTCTTTTGATTTTAAATAAGCCTATGACCACTATCTTTTGAATGCAACATAGGCAATGGTGAGGGACAATGAGACTTTCCATCCAATTTCTAGTGGGACATAGATCTTCCATTTCTGGCATAGAATTTGTGGCAGTCATTAGTTTGCTAGGTTGACCCTAAGCTTCAGTCCTGCATGTCTGGACTGAATTAGTTAAAAGCACAGTTAAAGGGATTTGAAAGGATTTTTATGAGAGTGCAAGGCTTTACACTTAATAGTGATTATGCTCATTATTTTTATATTATTTCAAGCATTGTGTTCAGATACAAGGCTGTACACTGTGCAATGATTATTTGCTTTATTTCTTTATGGTGGATAGCAGGAATACAGTATTCTTGCAAAAGATAATAAGGGGCATTTCCCTTAAAGAGTGAACAGACAATTGATCTACTTTCTGTTAGCATGCTAAAGCTGTTGGTGTGATATGAATAGCTTCTGTGAGTGAAGTTAAAGAATTTGTTCTTGGGTGAAGGACACACAATACAAGCATTTCATAATCTGGGGTTACAAATGAATAGCTCTGATTATACCAAGTAGCCATATTTTTAAAGTCTTTCAATATTTTTAGATACTTGTCCCTTTGCATCATTTTTTGAAAATGTGCAAGTGGGTACAAGGAGGCCTTTTGAAGGCCTGACATATTCTCCACAAAATGAGATATAAAAGCCAAAGGTCTGAAGTTATGGAAGAATGTATTTTTTTTTATTGTCAGCTGAAAACTGGAAGAGAAGCTGCCTCTTTGATACTACTGATTTGTAAAAATCTTGGATAATTCAGCATTTCAAAACAAGAAATTAAGACATACCACACGTGTCTTGTCTGTACTTGTTAACTTCTTGTCACAAATATCTTGCTTGTGTTGCATTACTTGCTGGTATATACAGAATGAGTAAATTTAACAGCAAAAATACTATTTAATGTTGTATGACAGTATCAGAAGTACAGAAATCATACATCACTACAAATGACATAGAATAAAATAAGCTGATGGTTGGTTCTGAAGTGTCTGGGCTGATTTTTGAACTTGACTCCATCTGAATCCTATCAACAGTGTCAACTATACCAACATAGTGCTGTCCTTCCACTTTAACTGGCATGACTCCACCCAAGAAATCCTGGGACTGGCAGTTTAGACAAGGGCATCTAGAATTCACAGAGCTCCAGTGCTTCACCAAACTACTAATCTTAGGATTCCATGGGGAGGAACATTGGCAGTTAATAAGGAATCATGGCACTGTGTTGTGTAGTGTGAAAGTGCCCCCGAACCATTGAATCGATAGAATTCTCTCAGGTGTTGACTGATTACATTGCCATGTATTAGTGGGTCTACTTTGACTGGGGCTAATAATTTGATTCAGGATCAAATCTTTATAGACCACAGTGGGATCCACTGTTGTGAATACTGTATATACTCATGTATAAGTCTAGAAATTTTAGTAAAAAAATTGACCCAAAATACCTGAGTCGACTTATCCATGAGTCAATGTAAGTACTGTACTATAACTCTTATTTTAAAAAGGAATCATCCCCTGGAATGTAATCTGTTCTGGAAGCACTAACCCCACTCTATTCACTCATCCATTAGTATTTGATCCTTTAGAATTTGCGCACAAACATGCCTGCTAGAATTTTGTAAGATTTTTGTCATTGTTTTCCTTTGTTTCCTCCTTTAGATCCTTTGTTACATGCCTTGGCCTATCCACAGGTCATGTCAAAAACCATAATTTTGGCCCCCAAACCTGCCCTCAACTTATATATGAAGTTGACTTATAGTCAAGTTTATACAGTCTTCAAATGAGCAATGCAAGTGGGAATATACAATTCTCTTTTGAAACATAACCAGAATGTTCATATATGTTACTGTAACTATAACATCATTCAATAGACTTATGTCTCTCATTTTACATTACTTGTGAGAATGGAGAGGTTGGATAGAGGGGCTTGTGGAAGACATATTGCTTCCTGAAATGGCAGCCATAATAATAATAATAAAAATGCCTAAAAACATAACTATTTTTCAGCTGCCTGGAACAACCACTTCACCAGAGTAGGTCCAGCCATGCCAGTGAAACAAGAATATTTTCTGAATCAAGACTAAACTTTTCTTTTTGAAGTGGCTGCATTAAATCTTTAAATAATTTCTCATTAAATTCATATGACTCCTCAAGAATTAAGAGGCTGTAGAACTAAATTTAGTGCAAAGTAAATAATTGATTGAGAAATGGTATTGAAAACAAATAACCGGTGTATCTTATAACACTTTTGTTGCTCATGTGAGATTTGCAAATAAAATGCTACTGAAAATGCTCCACAAGAAGTACTGAATTTTTCTCTATTTGGTCCTAGTTTTTAAAGTGTTCATTCTGATGTGGTAAACTTGGCACTCTGAAAATATAGCCATCTCATATTCAAATGTAAGGATCAGACAGAGACGTGATCCTCAATCCAACTTCTTCAAGTTTCTTTACAGGTGCCCTGCATTTCTTTTTTTAATGTTACATTCCATAAGCTACTCACTTTTGATACGTACCTGTTCTCCGTCTGCATGCATTTGCTTCAGTGCTCAAAAAAACAGTAAGAAGAATTACTAATACAACCACAGTGACTGGTAGTTCACATGTTCATACCTTCCAATTGTCCCAGTTTGCCAGGGACAGTCTCAATCTTCTGTCATCCCACTTTTTCAATTGCTTGTGAAATTGTTCTCTCTCCACCTCTCACTCTCTCCTTTAGTCTTCACCTCACTTAAGTTGCTGCAAGTTGAGTCTAAAGTGCAACTGTAGTTTTTGCTCAGTTAACTCACCAGAGAGAAAAGGACAGGAAAAAACCTTGCCCTTTAGATCCACACAAACCCAAACCGCTGCAGCCTCTTTTAGCTTGGCTATTCTTCCTCAATAAATTTTGCCAGCTTGACCATATTCTGTTGTTTTGGCCACGTGTGTTCTGGTTTTCCTCTGAGAAATGTTTGAGGATATGCATTTCTCTCTTAGATAACATAGGAAGCTGCCTTATACCAACTCAGCCCAGTCACCCATCTTGCTCAATATTTTCTCTGTTTGCAAAAGGTCACCACTACTCTTTTCCAGCCCTCACGGGAAGTATTTAGTATTGAACCTGGGACCAGCTGCTTGCAAAACATGTACTCTGACCATTGAACTACATGGGAGGGAAAAAATACCCTTTACTAATTAATATTCTCTGTCTTTGTCTGAATATGATTATAGTACAAGTGGGTGCTCACACAAGTCTGTTTGGCTGTTTCTTCTAAATCTATCCTCCCTGATTCTCACAATGACACACCTGTATGTATCAAGGTACTCTCTGTAATGTTTTCCTTTGATAATGCCATCCGCAAAAATTTGATACAAAGAACCTTGAAAAAGCAGGCGTTACATTGGAAATCCCAGCAATGGGAATATTCATGAATATGTTTCATTATAATAATTCAGATAGCTCTTCAGCAGAGTTTTAAGAATGACAACAAACCAGCAGCCAGTCTTTTTACATTTACTGTAACTCTTTTGGCAAATGGCAACACTATTCTGTTTTAGAACGAATCTGCATGTTGTGTGCTTTAATTTGCTCTTCAGTTCATATCTTTGCAGCTATGATGTGTGCCTAAAGTACAGAAGCCCAGAGTTCAGAAACAAGATATAGATTTGCAATATCAAAGTCAGTTCATCTTGGCTGCGCATGAAGAATATAAACCACACTTTGGAAAGACTATACCACTTATCTCCATATCAAAGCCTAGCAGGATGTCATTGTGGTTTTAAAGATATCAGCTGAATGCTTCATTTTTGTTTTCCTGGTCATGCTCAACTAATAAAAATGGTGACAGTTGTGATAATTTATCATATCAGCAGGTTTCTTGGGCTGGACATGGCCTTGTAGGAGGAGAGATTGTTATCTGTTGCCAGTTTCCTATTGAAAATTAAGAAAAGATTTGAAAATCTGTACTGTACACGATAAGCTACCTTCTCTCTTCAAAGAATTTTGCAAAATGAAGATTTAGGAGTTATGGTGTGTGTGTGTGTGTGTTTAATGGTGTATAGTCTTAGAGTTTGTTTTGCTGCTCAAACCTACATTTTCTTTTCATTTCTTCCTTTGATACACCTACCTCCCAACAACAGATCTCAGTACCTCCCTCTTCTACTCCTTCTGCCTTGTGAAAACTTGTTTCCTCTGTGGGCCGAGCTGTGAACCTTTGAATTCTTAACCAACTCATTTCTGAAAATAATATTTATACAAAACAAAACCAAAAAAATCAAGAAAACAGGTGGCAAATCATGAACAGTTTTGGGGAGGGAAAGTTGGAAGTCTTTTAATCTAATGCTAGAGCTGAGAACCTCCTAAGGGCCCTTCTTTCCCATTGAAGAGAGCTAAATTCTACCCTCTTTGCATGTCTCCTAGGGCCAAAGCAGATGCTCGACTCTGTACCTGCCAGGTGGTAATCGCTTTACAGATATGGGTCAAAAGAGTTGTGAAATGGGAGACCCACAGTATAACTGCATGCATTTAAAAAAGAAAACAGTTTTAAAACAGTTAGAAGCAAAAGGATTGCCAGTTCAAGATCATCCCTGGCCCTGTAGTTTTTGATCCAAAGCACGAGACCTTAGGACAGCCATTGGTGATGTCTTTAAGTGTTAAGTCTTAAGTATCAACCATAGCTGCCCACAGGTTGTCCTTCAAACCAATGCACACACACACAGAGAACATATTTTCTTGCTTGGAAATGGATGGAGATCTTAGCTAAAGGAGCTGTTCTCAGATGAAGATGAAACCAGGGTATTATTCCTTCTCACTCACTACTTTCACTGGGAAAGTGAAAGAAAAGGGCTGTACATCCTTCCTCTTGCATTCTTGCCCCAGTACAGTCCCTACCACTGCTATGGCTGCTTTTAAGTGAAAGGAAAAGAAATATTGGCAGATTTGGATCGGAAACTTTGGGCTTGCACCTGTTTTGTTAGGAGGTTGCCTATAAAGTGGAGCAGGACACTATGCTCTCTGTATTGATATCCAGGGTTGTGGGATACCACCATACATCAGGAAGATCAGTTTTGCTGAAATGGATATTGGGCACAATCGCTAGGCTGCACAGTTCAAGTCACACTGAGGGCTGATTTCACATTTTTATTAACTGATGTGGGCCACATCTTCCTATTTGAAAAAAAAAAATAAAACATTTTTATAGTCTTTGATTTCTTTCGTAGCCCATTTTCTCTAAAGCCCCCTTTTTCTTCTGTCCCAATTCATCAGGGTGGAGGCTGGAGTTATGTCCGTATCGGTCTCCATTGTGTGAGAAGCAATTAGGCACATCTGTAAAGGAACACTATTGCTTTAAGTTCATGGTTTTTGGTTTTTTTTTTTTGGGGGGGGGTTTGTATTTATTTTTACATTTCACTGAGGGTATGTCAAGTTGTATCTCATCACAGAGCCTGATGTAATCTGAGGCAAATCAGATGCATGCACAAATGAATTAAGGGCTGCTTCCTTTTCTGAGACAGCTCTTTGGGTTTTAGGCAAATGGTTGATATATCTGTGACACCTGTGTCCACTGCATAAACAGCCGAAATTCCATTTCCCTGATTATTCCTTTCTCACGATTTATGCTTTAAGCTCCCAAAGCAATACAAATTAAAGTTTTTCTGTGAATTCTCAAAATTTAGAACCTTTTCTTTATCAAACGCAGAGCCATTTCTTGAGCATTTCTGCTTTTAATTCCTGTATTTGGCTCCATATCAGCACAATTAGGCATAAGGAGGACACACATTTACATAGACTTCTGATTATCCAGACAGTTGAAATGTTCTTACGTTCATGTGGTGAAGTAATTTTATGCACTGATGCTTTACAAGTGGCCATGATTAAAATGTATTCTTGTTTAAAAGCCAATAGCCTATGCCTTTATTTATTTAAAATAAACAATTCAAGAGTAAATGCACATATTAATACTTTTTTATTATTTAGAATGTTCATGTGATTTTCCTCTCATTCTACCTGTGGAAAAAAATGCATGAATGTGGAGGGCAGATGCAGGATCAAACCTATTTGTTTTGTTCCAGTACTGCTCAAATTTTACCTTCAGCTCAGCACACAAAGGTGAGAAGCAGGAAAAGTGGGTAGTACCCTGATTTTCCATCTATGCTTTGATTATCAACATAAAAGTCTGAATATCACAAAGCATCCTTAGGTCCCCAGGATCCCACTGACATCTGCATTGTGTAACCCTTTTAAAAGCACATGCCAATTTGGAAACACCATTTAAATTCCCCAAATTGTTTTGAAATGAATTTGGTTAACACTAGGGGTGCAAATAGTGTGGGGGTCTCAAACATGGAGCTCCCCCCCCCCTGTTCTGTTATGTAGTAATTTGACCTTTGGAGCACTGATAAAATCCTAAAGCCAATGCTCTCCAGAAAGCAAAAGCTATTGTTCCAATTAATCTGGTATTACAGTATAAGTAAGTACAGTGGGTGCTTGGTATTCATTGGGGTTTGGTTTTAAGACCTGCTGTGAATACCAAAATCCATGGATGCTCAAGTCCCATTAAATACAGGGGCAGAGTAAACTGGTATCCCTTCTATAAAATGGCAAAATCAAGGTTTGCATTTTGAAATTCTCTCTCTCTCTCTCTCTCTCTCTCTCTCTCTCTATCATCTTCCTAATATTTTAAAGTCATGGATGCTTGAATCCATGGATAAAGAATCCATGGATACAGAGGCCCAACTGTATTTTTATCATCAATAGAAAATTAAAAAACCAATAATGACAAAAGCAAGCAAAAGACTATTATCTATGCTACCTTTACTTCAGTCTCTGGTCTCAGCTGATGCCATTGCTTCCCATTGCCTTTATATCTGTTGATGAGAGTGCTTCTTTTCCCCTTGAAACACATCTATTTATTCCACTGACACCTACCACTGAGCAAGATAATCCACAACAGGCGCAGTTGCTGTCGAACTTGGCCAACAAGCAGCTCATGACTCAACCAACAGATGTTTCAGCAGCTTAGGTCAAAGGGAAGCTATGGGCTTTGTATTCCCCCTCCCCATCCCTTTTAGTTCTAGAATGAACGCCAGGAATGTCAGCACCAGGTAAAAGCGTTTGACCTACCCAGTCATAAGAGCAACTGAACTAAGGCCCCGAGGAGATGAAAAGGCCAAAGCATTAGTCTGTTGAGCCAGCAAGCTGGCTACAATCCAGTATTTCAAACAACTCACAATATGATTGTCTGCCTGGAGTTTCGCAATAGTTTTGTGTGTCGCTATTTGATAGTTTGTATCCGAGCTTATGTTCCTGACAGGTACCCCTGTGAACAAAATCTCGCTGGGCTACCTTGTATGAATATTTCACTATCAATATTGCTTTTGATCTTTTTTTCTTTCTTTTTTTGCATATGTGCATTTCACATTATACCTAGTTTTGCACCGAATCAAACCTTAAGCCCCTGTGAAATGGAAATTAAATGATCAACATAATCATGAAGGGGGCTTGCAGATTTAAATTGTTTTAAAACAGAGGCACATTGATTTGGAGGGGTTTAGCCCATTCAACCTTCTTTTGTTTACATCTGTGCGTACAAAGAGCTTGATCTCCACATTTTGACTGACAGAAACTCAAACTGGACTATTGTATTTATTATGTTTGGGCCATATGATTTTTTTTTAAAAAAAGGATATTATGGCATCGTCCCCTTCAAAAGACACTGGGAAATTAAAGAGCTATTTCTTCCTTCCTCAACACCTGTTTCTCTGTCTGTTTTGAGAAATCAAACTTAATGTGGATTTGGGGCACTCATGTTTTTTTCCCCCTTTCTGGCCCCTAAAAAGACCCATATAAGGATTCTGCACCTGTCCTAGACAAATCCTACTTTAGAAATGTTCTAGAACTCTGTCTTAGAAGCTAGTGTTCTGCTTCTCCTCATCCACATGCAATGGGCTAGGTTTGGAGAGTGTTACCCAGCATCTAAAACCATTTCTTAACCCCCAACACACTATTATTACACATTACAGTGGTTGCTGTTATGTGGCTTTGCAAAATTATTCAGAGGAAACTTTCTGCTGCCTTCCTCTAGGACTGAGAGAGTACTTGCTGTTAACTACCCTCAAGTTGATCCCGACTCATGGTGACTCTGTGGATGAGACATCTCCAAGACCTCTCCCCCTCCCCGCCCTTCCTCCATTGCTCTGCTTAGGTCCTGTAAATTCATACTTGTGACCTCTTTAATCGAGTCTCCCCATCTAGCTTGTGGTCTTTCTCTCTTTCTGTTTCCCTCCACATTCCCTATCATTTTTGTCTTTTCTAATGAGTCATGCCTTCTTATGATGTGACCAAAGTACCATAGCCTCAGTTTGATCAACTTGGCTTCCAGGGAGAGTTCAGGCTTGATCTGTTGTCCACAGTATCCTTAACACTCTTCCCCAGTACTACATTTCCAACGATTTGATTTTCTTCTTATCTGCTTTCTTCACTTTCTAGCTTTCATATCCACACATGGTGATGGGGAATATGACGATTTGGATGATTCTAACTTCAATGCTCAATTGTATAGTTTTACTCTTTAGGATGCTATTTATCACTTTCATGGCTGCCTTTCCTATTCCTAGTCTTCTTCTGATTTCTTGACTGCAGTCTCCATTCTAATAGATGTTCGATCCAAGGTACAAGAATTCTTTTACTGTTTTGATTTCCTCATTGTCTAGCTTGTAGGTCCTCCATGGTCATTATTTTTGTTTTCTTTCCATTCAGCATTACTCCTTTGCACTTTCTTCTTAGACCTTCTTTAATAGTTGTTCCAAGATTGAATTTCCCCAAACCCTCCACTGCATTTCCACAGCTGAGCACCCTAATCTCCCAGAGTCCTAATTGGACACTCAGATCACTGCACCATACTGGGTTCTCCAATATCCGTATCTATTCTGATTATCACTAGTACATTCTGGTGAAAAGTAAGTCAGCATTCTGTGCAATCATGCTGCCCACATGATCACAGAGTAGTCTCTGACAACACTGGCTCTTCGGCTTAGTAACAGAGATGAGCACCACCCCGTATAGTTGGACCCGACTTGACAACCTTGTCAACGGGGAATACCTTTACCTTTAAGTCGAGGAAGCTTATGCATAATCCTATCTGCCTTGTAGATAAAGCCTCTCTGGCTGCCTCCACACTGCAGAAATAATCCAGATTGAGATCACATTTATTGCCATGGTGCAATGCTATAGAATTCTGGGATTTGTAGTTCTGTGAGACATTTACCCTTCTCTTTCAGAGAGCTCTGGTGCCACAACAAACTACAAATCCCAGGTTCCATAGCATTGAGCCGTGACAGTTAAAGTGGTGTCAAACTGAATTATTTCTGCAGTGCGGCTGCACCTTCTGTGTCCCATTGGAGCATTGTGATTAGTGTATGTGCCTGGCCAATTTTTTTTTAAAGTCTTGTATTGTGATTTCCATGAAGAGAAAAAATAATAATAGGCATGTTTGGTTGAACTTTTGTGTCAGTTGTTGTTGTTGTTGTTATTATTATTATTATTATTTGTTTCAGCTTTCTGTACAAAGAAAGGTAAAAGCGTAAATTATATAGTGATAGGTAAGATGAAAGCTAGCAATGAGCTATATTTATCGGCTTTTATAATCTTCTTGTTTTAATTTTGGGTTATGATGAATCAACATTATATGCTAACCACAGCTAAATTTAACTTACAGTATGCAGTGCCACCAAATACAGTTAAATCATATGAGAGAGCTTCAGTTGCAATGAATAATTTTTCTTTAGACAATAGCAATATGATTCTTAGCTGTCAGCTGCTAGTTGTTCATTTCTTGATGCAATTGATATAATGGAACTAGTTAATGAAAGTCCCAACACACTATACCAGTTCTTAAACTGGTGAAGGTGTTGCTTTATTGAGATGGCTTAAATATATGCGTAATAATATGATACCAGTCCAATGTATTATTTCTAAAAGTTTATTATTAGCAAGTTTATTATCATTTATTTTTTGCAAAAGTATATCATTGTCCACCCATTGTTTTATTTTTAATCATAGTCTTACTTGCATGTCAAATTTATCAGATACTGAATAAATCAACTTTTTACCCTATGTATCAATTTAACTACAGTGGGCCCTTGGTATTCACTGGGATTTGATTCCAGGACCCACCTCCCTCTGTAGATACTCAAATCTGTGGATGCTCTAGTCCTATTAAATACAGTGATAGGGTAAAATGGTGTCCCTTATATAAAATGACAAAATCAAATTGTTGTTTTCTAATTTATATTTTTTTTAAAAAAATATTTTCAAGCCATGGATGGTTGTATCTGTGGATAAGGAAACTGTGGATATGTAGGACCAGCTGTATTTCAAAGAGAGGTAGGGTTTTTTACATTGACAATGATTATAAACAAGATTAGATCAAAATTGGATGCAAGATCAGTTGTGTATTGACGGAGTGTATCTAATAATCTTTTTAAGGTAAATAGACCCTTCTTCCTGTTCCTGCCAAGATTTAACTATTTCAGCCATGTCTTTTAGCATTGTCTATGTATCCATCAATGAAGAATAGGTCAACCGTACCGCCCTACTCTTTATTTATTAATCATCTGGCAAATAAACCACCCTGTATCCTGCCCACTGCAGTAATATTTGTGATGTAATTTGTTTGGATGCCCAAATGTCACCAGTGTTGATTGTAAGAGATAAAAAAAAAAAAAATGCACTTGCTCAGCACACCCAGCTCTGGGCTAAAATGTAAGCATGAAATCTCTGGTTTATTTTTGTAATAATGTTTACAGCTGCTTAATGACCCTGAAAAGGTTCAGGAGTCTGGTGCTCTGTATTTCTTAACAGGAGTATATTATCACATCATAACAACCTTAGTTAAGCAGTCTCTTGGTTACAACAATAAGAATCATATTTAACAAAATTTCTCCATCTATTCAGCTAGGCTTCTTCACTAGTACGCATCTCAGATTTACTCAGGACTAAAGTGGCCTTGATCCACTGTGGGCAGGGAATAATCTGTGTTCCCAAAACCATTCAGTCTTCTTGAAAGTAAAATATAAGAGATTAAAGGTGGGATTTTGCAGTTACTCAAAGTATTCAGAAATTCAATTGCCCTGGATCTGTTGTGGGAAGGGAAACACTGAATGAATACAACTTGAAAAGCCCCTTTGTAAGCAACAATGGGATGATACAGACTGCCCAAAAGGGGCGGTCTGGTGCCACTTTTTTTTTGCTGCGGAGCTTCAACGCAGCAGCTAGACACCAGGGTGAAGCTCCGCAGCAAAAAAGGAGTGGGCAAACTGACATTGGGCACCTTTCCGCCGGCGCAACTGCGGAGCTGCATCTAGCAGCTCCGCAGCTGCACTGCCGCCATTACAAAAACCATCTAAACAGCATTCAGGAATGGCGGCGGCACCATTATATGTTAGGGTTTGTGAGTGTGCAAACGCTGTGCACTCATGAACCCTAATGGCGCCACCCAGGCACCTCTTCAGGCCCATCTAGATTGGGCCAATAGGACCATTTAGATTTGATATTAGGGCATTGTCAATGTTTTAGACCACATGAGGTTATCTTATTGGCAAATGTTTTATTATTTCATATCAAAATCATGGCTGGAATTCACAATCTTAGTTATGAATACATAACCTAGGGTTATGCATTCTAGGCTTATGTATTTGTGACTGGTTCATATTAACAATCCCTCTGTAATCAGTAATGTAGGGAATATAATAGCAATAACAATAGCATGTACATTTCTATATTTCTTATCAGTGAACTAGCAGCCCCCAAGCGGTTTACAATCTGTAAGCCAATTGTCCCCAACAAGCTGAGTACTCATTTTACCAACCTGGGAAAGGATGGAAGGCTGAGTCAACCTTGGAGCCCCTGGGATCGAACTCACAATCTTGTGGCTGCAGTAGCAGCATTTTAACCGATGCACCACCAGGGTTTACATAGGAGTTGTAGAAGTACCCCAATCCTGATTTTCAGACAGCCACTGCTGCAAGCTACGGAATCTGTCCTGTCTATCTGAGGCAGCAGACTGATGTTTCCACCTGCTCTCATGATCAACTTCTGGTGTGAGGAGGAATTCTGTCAGAGATCCTGTTTCTGACTGTTACACCAGTTGATGCTCATGGAAGGGGATGTAACCATCAATGTGTTGCCTCTTGATCAACAGAAGAACAGGCCACTGTCACCCATAATGACTGGTAAGTCAGAATTGGGGGCTGGTGAGCTAGGAGATGCTAGTTAGTTATGCAACTAAGCTGGTTGTCTGCCTAAGTAATTGATCTAGAACCATAGCCCATGGGGCAGGGGGATAGTTGCTAAAGTTGTCATACATCAGAGTTCAGTTACCACACCCAAGTTTCTAGCAATTAAATTTCAGTGGGATGTGAAAGTATTTTCACTCTAAGGTTGCCCCAAAACATTTTGTTTCCTGAAGTAAACAATGAAAGAACACACTAGCTGTTGTTCCACATGCAAAAATCCACTAGATAAACTATTGAACATTACCTCAACACTGGCAATGGCACAGCATCCTCTGCATGAGGGAAGTAAAAAAACTATTAAAATTCACGAATGGAATCTGATAGTAGATAGAACTCAGTGGTTTATTTAAAATAGTAGATTGCACTCAACCCAACGGTCTCTGGTTTGGTAGGCTGCCCCTTTACTGACTGGATCGGTGCTGTGCCAACCACATGCCATGGCACTAATCTGGCCTTCGTAGAGTGCAAAAAGGAGGGGGAGAAACTGGCTCCTTTTTATGCCCTTGAAGGAGCATCATAGCCACTGCTGTGTGATGTGATGATGCCCCTTTGGTGCTTCACCTTTTGAGTGCTGTGCCATAGGTGCATCATCATGGCATGCACCATGTGAATGGGCATGCGCTAAGATGGCGCCCCACTGGTTGAGGTAGGGCTTTGAGCGTGGGGATGCTCAGTCCTCACCACAGGCCGGTGCCTTTCACCAGTCTGTACAGGACTATAGTTAGTTCCAAAGTTTGCCTTTGCCTGGGTCTGAAAGGAATGGCAACATTCTGCTCAATCCTTTCATCTTGCATTTCGGAGATAATTGAGTGCAAACTATATTTGCACTTTGAACTCAGTTTGCAGCAAATGAAGTAAGCTGGGGACAAAGGGAGAAAGTGGCAGATGAGAGAGAAACCGGGATATTTCAGAAGCAGTTGAAAAAGTGGCATGAGAGAGGATTAATCAGGACTATCCCTGCCAAACTGGGACAATTGGAGAGTATATAAGAGGTTATTATTTAAAGGTTCAGTGAGAGGAAACCAAAGAGGTTTCAATAAGGTTTCAATAGATCAGTAAGTTGTAAAGACAATGTGTGCAAGCTTATATTATTTTTATTTATTTATTTTAAAAAAGACCCTCTTTAAGAGTTTCTTTTTTCCACTTAAAACATTACCAGTATTTGTGAGATTTTTTTTTTTAAAAAAAATAAAACTTACTGTATACTAAGGATAGGCAAAATATTTTAAATGCAAAAATGTATGAACGATCAAATGTTCTGTTCATTATGAAGGAAGGTTTTCATTTTTATCCTGGGGATATACAAAAAACACCCCCCGAGAAAATAGATCTTCCATATATTTTCATCTTGACTGTATAACTTCCATTTCTACGTACTTTTTAGAAGTAACAGTTTGTGCAGTTTTAAAATCGAGCTTTTATTGATGCTTTTTTTTTCTTGAATAGACTAGAGAAAATGGCAAGGAGAGAAGATTATTATTAGGGACAATTATGCTGACCAGAACTGAGCACTCCTGTTTAACAAACAGCGTTGAGTCCTAATTTTCTGCAGTGCACAGTTTGTAGGTACCATTTGTACTCATTACGGTATATTGAGAAAGTTATTAAAAATACTTAAACTTGTTGAAGCTTCCTGTGACACCTTCCCTGGCTTTAATTGGGTTTTATCGAGTTCTAGAAAAGAGCTCTTTTAAACCTAATCAGAGTCCTTTAGATCACGTCTTGCACCAATTGCAAGATGAAGATGGTTGGCTAAAATCAAGTACCTTTTTTCCTAAACAGGACTATTTGAATGATATGCATGACAAATTAAGAAGGTAATTTATGCCTCTTTAGATGGGTACCATTTCCAAGTGATGGAGGAACAATTGCTTTGTAACATAAGGGTTAAATCTTAATCTCAGAGGTTTGCAAAGCTGGTAGTCGCAGTCTCCTTAAAATTTAATATACCTCGTTAATGCTTACTTGCAAACACTGAAGGATTTTTATGATTATAATCATGTGTTACAGCACCTAGTACTGTTTCTAAGCCGCATACTAATCAGCTTAATGAGATATTACTGCACTTTTTGTTGACTAAAGCAAAATCCTTTTTATTGTTCGAAAGCTTGTCCTTTACTTTATTCCCCCCCAACATTATCTTGTTTTATTGTGTACCAGTAAATATCATGCCATCTTTTCTTCCCCCTGCATCAAATCATAAAACCATCTTTCTCATTGTGGAATGTGGAATTTATTGAATATGTTTAATGGGACTGAAAGTTTTATAAATGGATTTCTATTTTTGTTTTTTAAAGGGGAAATGAGCAAGATGCATAACATTTCTCTTTTATATAGACTGGAAAATGTAAACAGGTGCAATTTCACAGGGAAGGGGGAACTGAATGAAGTTGAAAGCTTAACACTACTTATTTAAGAGCCAGATATTCAAATTGGTAATGTGTTCATTTTTAAATCCTAATTAATACATGCAATCAAAAAGTATTCAGGATGATGACGGCCCTGTATAATTAAGAGAAAACATAATCACAACTGTACACTATACACTTGACATTTAATATACATTTTATTGGTTTTGACTGTAGTATTATCACGTGTAATTTAAACACTGAATGTTTTGGAAGGTCCGCTGATAAGACTGGACTCTCTCCAACTCTAAAATTCCTCTTCATTTTTTTCTCCCCAGGGATGGAGGAAGCTAGTTTGTGCCTTGGCGTTTCTTCAGCTGTACCAGAAGCTGATGCCCATCTCAACAGCTCCATACTCAATGGCCAGTATTCCATGAGCCAGAAGTTGCACCAGATAACATCCCAGCTCAGTCATGCATTTCCTGAGCTACAGAACAGGCAGAATCCTGAGGAGAAGACAGCCACACTCCTAGAAGACAAGAGCCATGTGTCCATAGCAAACCAGCCCATCAGTAGTCAGATGGCCCTGTTAGCCAACCAGCTTAACAGAGAGGTTGACACCAGTTTGAATGGGAGAGTAGATCTGCAGCAGTTCTTGAATGGACAGAATTTGGGCATCATGTCTCAGATGAGTGATATAGAGGATGATGCCAGGAAGAACAGAAAATACCCATGCCCCCTGTGTGGGAAACGTTTCCGTTTTAACAGCATCCTCTCGCTTCACATGCGCACCCACACAGGAGAGAAACCATTCAAGTGCCCCTATTGTGACCACAGAGCAGCTCAGAAGGGAAACTTGAAGATTCACCTACGCACTCACAAGCTGGGCAACCTTGGTAAAGGCCGTGGCAGGGTTCGAGAAGAAAACCGGCTCTTGCACGAGCTGGAAGAGAGGGCGATCTTGAGGGACAAGCAGATGAAAAGCAGCCTTTTGCAACCGAGACCTGATATCAAATCACACCCACATTCCCAGCCTATGCCTCTTACTAACTGCAATTTGTCTGTGCCCACGAATCACAGCACCCCAGATATTTCCAACCCTGTTCCCTCTCCAAAACCTGCCAGTGTGCAGGAAGAAGTGGTAGCTACAGCTGCTGGATTTAGGTGCACTTTTTGCAAAGGAAAGTTTAAGAAACGGGAAGAACTCGATAGGCACATTAGGATCCTTCACAAGCCTTACAAGTGTACTTTGTGTGATTTTGCGGCATCCCAAGAGGAGGAGCTGATCAGTCATGTGGAGAAAGCTCACATAACAGCTGAGTCAGCCCAAGGCCAGGGCTCTAATGGAAATGGAGAGCAGGCTGCCAATGAGTTTCGGTGTGAAGTGTGTGGCCAGGTCTTTAGCCAAGCATGGTTCCTCAAAGGCCACATGAGGAAACACAAGGACTCATTTGAGCACTGCTGCCAGATCTGCGGGAGACGCTTCAAAGAGCCTTGGTTCCTTAAGAACCATATGAAGGTTCATCTCAACAAGTTATCTGTGAAAAACAAATCCCCCAGTGACTCAGAAGTCCCTGTGTCCATCAGCAGCATGTCGCAGGAGGCTCATGCCAACCTGTATTCCAGATACTTGTCTTGTTTGCAAAGTGGTTTTCTTCCTCCTGACAAAGCAAGTCTCAGCGAACAGAATCAGACTTACGGTAAAGGAGATTTGCCCATGAAAGAGAGAGAAGTTTTGGGCAAGCTTCTGTCCCCTATTTCTGGCATTGGCCATAGCCTTGCTGAAGGGGACAAGCATTCATTATTGGGCTGTCTTAACCTTGTGCCTCCTCTCAAATCCAGCTGTATAGAAAGGCTACAAGCTGCAGCCAAGGCTGCTGAGATGGACCCTGTAAACAGCTATCAAGCTTGGCAGCTAATGGCAAGAGGAATGGCCATGGAACATGGTTTTTTGACTAAAGAGCACCAGATACAGCGGAGCCATGAAGACACTTTGGCAAATGCTGGAGTTCTGTTTGATAAGGAGAAACGGGAGTATGTGTTAGTAGGAGCAGATGGCTCCAAGCAGAAAATGCCTGCTGATTTGGTTCACAGCACTAAAATGGGCAATCAGAGAGACTTGTCAAACAAACTAGACCCTTTGGAAGGCAGTAGAGATTTTCTGTCTCACGGTATGAACCAAGGGCTCGATTTTAACATGCAGAGTCACAGCAATGCGAAAGAGAAGCCAACTGAATGTCCTGACTGTGGCAGGGTTTTTAGAACATACCACCAAGTTGTCGTTCATTCTAGAGTCCACAAAAGAGACAGAAAAGCAGAAGATGAGATCATTCAGGGGAGCATTGAAGAGCGACGTGGGTCTGGGAGCGATCAGGAATCTCAGTCAGTCAGTAGATCAACAACCCCAGGATCCTCCAATATTACTGAGGAGAGCGGAATGGGTGGAGGGCTCTCACAGACCGGAAGTGCCCAAGAAGACAGTCCACATCCTTCTTCGCCTTCCTCCTCAGGTATGTCATGTTCCTTTTCCCTTTCTTGACTATAACAGCTCATGTAATTCTTCCAAATTATCCCCATCCAGCAGATGCTGAAATAAGAGCGCAATGCTTCTCATTATATTTCATAAAAGATAACCATATTCTCATTGCTCAACATGTTTACCATTATACCCAGTCTTTTATTTATTTATTTTTTTAAAAAAGAATAATTCTTTTCCTTATTCTACTTTTATTATATGCTTTAGCTTTTCACACTCTAGCAGTAGCAAAAAAACAGTTTTGATCCAGGAGACACATTGTTGGGATAGATACTTCCTTTTTTATTCCAGTTTTGACATTTGTACTCAAATTTGCTTGTGGACTCTCATTTCTAAGTAAAAGGATGGTATAAACTCAGCATTAGCATGAGATGGTTAAAAAAAAATTGTAACAACTGGGGCCATTGTCCTACATATACCTACAGTTTAAAATTTAAAAAAAGATAGTTTACGTCTACATAATATGTCAAGTATCCATGATCCTGTACTGATCTTTATTTTTAAAGCATGCAGTAGTGTTGGACATGTATAGTACTATTTGACAGCTTGTGATCAGTGATAGGTTGACTTCCATTCACTTCTTCATTTAACTTTCCTTGTAACCAAGCCATGTTGTCTGTTGACAAGCCCTTATTCTGTGGTTGGGCTATCCCTTTATGCAGCTGGTTTTTAATATATTTAAGACTGCAAATGAGGACTAGACATGGGGGTTGGGGGCCTCTGGAAATTTGGCTTGAAAATATGTGTACCCATTGATATTCTGCAACCTCCCATAGATTGCAAGTGATTTTTTTTTTAAAAAAAGATTCCTATGTATTTAATGTTAACTTGCAGTGTACAAAAGAGGAAAGCAAACTAATATTTCATTGAAGCTATCTATTGAGTTTTCTTGGCACATTAAAAAAGGGAAGGTAAGATTTCTGGCCTCATCTCTCATTTCTAGCCTCTTGAACTAATGGGTAGTAAATTGAAAGTTATATCTTCAGCTCCTTTATAACAAAAGCACCTTCTAATATTGTAATCATTCTGCAGGCCTAACAACAGAGGAAATCATGCCATAACAAATACTCTGTTACTAATGGCAACATTGATTTCTGCAATCAGCCATTAAGTCTAGAAAATGAAAGACAGTTTGAGAGACCTTAAGGCATTACATTGCCCACTGTTAAAGATCTGGTAGCAGGCTGTTGAAGGTAATTCTTTTTAGGCTCACCCCCTCCCTTAGTTTCAATAAATATTTTAGTATTGAAGACAATCCACTGTTACAGTTATTAAATAGATGCCAGTTTATTTTTTGTTGTGCTTGTCATGCTCCAGTATCCTCCATTTCTAAGACCAGATTAATATAAAAGAAAGTGTTAGTTTGGGGGTGGCTTATTATAAACTAGTAAAGAAACTCTTAAGACACATAAATCTGCCCTCTGCATTCCTCAGATTCCTATAGTGCTTAATGCTGTTGTTTAAATACCCATGAAACACACTGACTACTCTTAGAACTGTAGTCTCATTTACGATTTATTAGTGGAGAAGCACATTTGAAAACTGTGTGGGAACGAGGGAAACAGGGGAGAGCTAATTTTATACTATGTAGTTGTTTGGATTGTTTTAAGAGGATTGAAAATCCAATATGACAACATTAAGATTTTCTTTTCCACACAAGTTGCACTTGTCAGCATTCTAAACAATAAAGAAAAATGTTTTCTTTTTCAACTGTAAGCACTAATTTCCCAACGGTTGACCACCATCTTTGCAGCATGTGCTTTAGCCTAAACAATTGGGGTGATGGAGGAACAATGCATTTATTTGCTATTTTTAATGCTACTGGTTTAAATAGTTTTGCCTCTTCTTGTTTGGGCAACTTATCCAGCTAGATCCTTGAATGATGTCTAATCGCATCACAGCACTGGCACATACTATCTGAGAGCTGCCTTTAAACCAGAGGTGGATAGCCTGTGACCATCAAACTCATTTCAAAAGCTCCCTGCTAACAATCATTTCTGGTTTCGGGACCCTTCTTCCCAAACCGTTATTGAACAGGGAAAGAAGAATGTAGATGAGAAGGAAAGAAGGGTTTGTCAGAAAGATACATGAGAGAGAAGTGTTGGCACAGAGAGATACCACTACATTTTGCTTGTTCCTTACTGGCACCCAGCCCATGATTATTCAAGGATACTGCAGCCCTCAGTTTTATAAAAAATACCCCAAACAACTCCTTTCAGATTCTTCTTGATTTTTGGTTTACTGTTGACCATTAAGTTATCTACTCAATCAAAGCAAGTGTATCAATAAATTTCCAAGCTGGTCCAACCTGTGTGACAGCAATTCTGTCTAATGGTCAATCCACCCATGGAATTTTATATGACTGATGCACTCGCAGTTCGTTGTAGCTTTTAGTCTCTCCATCTCCTCAAGCAATGTAGATATGGAAGGAAGTCTGTAAGGATGAAGGCCAGGGGGCCATTCACACTTCATACTATTTCACTGCAGTCAGCCCTTTATATCCAGAGGTTCCTTATTCACACATTCAACCACCCACAGCTTGGAATATCTATCTATACCTATATCATTCAAAAAGCAAACCTTGGTTTTGCATTTTATATAAGGAACACCATTTAACTATGCCACTTTATTTTATGGGACTTGAGCATCCACAGATTTTAGTATCCATGGGAAGTCTTGGAACCAAATCCCAGTGGATACCACAGTATTATTCCATATTTATTGTCATGGTTCTGGCCTAGGATTGGCAGTTTAGGGAGGGCCTCATCAAACTACAAAACCCCAAGTTTCCACTGAATCATAGATTCACAGAGTTGGACAAGAACATAAGGGCCATTCAGTCCATCCCACTGCCATGCAGGAATACACAGTCAAAGTACCTGTGCCAGATGGCTATCCAGCCTCTGTTTGAAAACCTCCAAAGAAAGAGACTCCACTGCCTCTGATGCAGTTGTGTCTTCCACTGTCTAACAGCTCTTACCAATAGGAAGTTCTTCCTAATGTTTAGATGAAATCTTTTTTCCTGTTGCTTGGATGGATCCTTGGCAGTTGAAGTGGAGTAAAAGTACTTAGCTGTGGGTCCTAGCTAAGAGAATTCCTCTTCCTTTGTCCTGTTTTTGCCTTCTCTTGTTAGAAACAGAAGACTATTCCATTTCTCTCCACTGAGCCAATATTTTTTGTTGTGTACAAGCTTGCCAGCTGTAATCATAATAATAAAAGAGAGGAAAAAAATTGATCTGTAATCTTCCTTGATCTTGGGAGATATTGTAATATTATGCCCTTTGTTTTGCCTTTACTTTCAAAGTGCCAGCTGCATTTCTGCACTTTAGTCAGTTTATAAGATGTAATGTTTATAAAGACGGAGCCCAATAGGTTCAGCAACATTTATCCCTAACTTGTAAACTTACATGCTGAATCTAGTTTTCAATCATGTGGGTTGGATGAATAATTTCAAATTGTTTTCTTTGTTGCCTCAGAATAGAAATTTAGCATCTGTATGATGAATCACATCATTGATGCAAGATGCCAAATACTAGAATGGTAACTTTTTCACCAGATTAAACAATGTTTTATTATAATTTAACCTGATCTCCCCATAGATTTATTTGGCCACTGTAAAGATTCCAAGGAAATAGATTTAAAACATTGTGTAATTATTGCTACTTATGGAAGATAAACCTGTAGAATACAAAGGAGGTCTTGATTCCTGAAGTTAACTGGAAATAGACACTGAGACAGCCATTAAGAAATTACTACAAAAACACTGTTTAACCAATTTCTAAGCCTGTATAACAATGTCTCAGAACTTAATTTGCATCACTCGATTCCTTTTTTGTTGCAAACTGGGTCAGTAGGGCCTGAGAAACTATTTTTTTCAGATCTTAACCAGTGAATTCTTTATATATATATAAATTGGTGCTCTTAACATGATAGTAGTTCTGAATTCATCATAAAAAACCCCTCTTTATGCGCAGTGCCTCTTAGAACAGATCTCTAGAAGACGGCTTACAATGAGTGGCAGAGAAGTCTTTGTTATCTGATGTAATTCTTTGCAAAGGAGGATTGGGAATGGAGTGGCTGGGTTTTTTTGTAAAAAAAAAAGATGTCTCGTTCAGTCTGAGAAGAAGAAAGGGTCAAGTTTGCAATCAAACAGTTATTGCAGAGATGTGTGACTGTCACTGGCTGGGCTAATGTGGTATGCAGCTGTTTGTTATGTGAGTAAAAGAATGTTTGAATCAGTGAACATGTGAAAACGACTCCAGTGAACCAGAAAATGTGTTTGTTCTTTGGCTCTCCAAACTGCTGAGAACTAAGCTGAAGATCAACTGCTAAAACTCAGACCTTTTGACAAATGGAGAGGTCATATTTTCTAACAGAAAATGGACAAAACTGGTCACACAGATCATTTCCCCATCGTTCGGCCTTTGTTTTTTAGTTGTTATTGTTCTCTCCTTCCAACGTAAAGGAAAGCTGACAGAAAGTGTGTGTCAACAGGTGACTGATATACCCTAACCTCCTTACTTAGGAGTAAGTCCCAGTGATTTACATTTTTGTATATACCTCTATCATTTAGGAGCAAATCCCGCTAACTTACATGATTGCTCCCACTGAAACCAACAAAAATTTAAAAGCAATTAACTTTGATGGAACTGTGATCATAGTTTCCAGATGCTGCGCTATGAATACCTCATATGTAACAGCAATAGAAATTGCCCCATAGTTAACCCTAATAGCAATTCTCATTCTTCTTTCTACTGTCCATCTCTTATGTCAATCAAAGTTACCTATATGAACTTTGATAGGAGAGAGACCTTATGATAGGCACATGCCAAAATAAGAGAAGGAATAATTGAGGACTGTGTCTAAATCGGAGCAGAAGCAGATTTTGCTTAGGAATTAACACATAGAATAATTAAAACTTAATGTAGTAAGAAATGATACTGTTACAGCTACTGGGGTAGTACCTTCTGCATTTGCCTATAATTTTGGTGTGAAGATAATTGAAGTCTTGATAGTATGTAAGGGGTAATTGAATGCACTGACCCTCCAGTTCATTAAATAAAGTAGGCCAAATTGCATGATCAATGGAAAGTACAGAGATTTTTTTAAAAAAAAAGGAAAGAAGGAAGGAAAATAAAATACTGTTAACTATAATAATTTATTCTTGTCCATAGTACTTATGTTGACTTTGGCACAAATTGTTTGATCAGCTGGTTTGGAATCTTTTCAGAATTTCTGATTTTTCTATGGCAGTGAGCTCCTTCCTAAACAATGCATTTCAGCCTATATTTATGCCCATTGACAGAGCATATAAAAAAGCTTTTGTACTGGACAGCACTGGAAAGACACAGGACAGGGAATGTTATGATGCCTTGCTTTTCAGTTCAGTTCAGATCTGTTCTTTCTTTTCGTTTCTTTTTCCTTCCTTCCTTCCTTCCCAGTGATAATCATCAAATGCTCCCTGTGAACAAAAACTGGCAAAAAAAAATTTAAGTCTGAGGATTAAGATCTTCATTTTTTTTGCTTGTGCATTCCAATTGTTCTTAAAATATTTGGCAATGTCAATTAGTAACTGAGCAGAGTTAGCTGATGAACACAATTTTCCACTAGACTGAGCACCCTATTGTAGTTGAGCTAACAGCAGATTTCTGAGGTCATTATCATTCCCTGGTAGCTTTGCCCAGCTGCTTCATGCTGCAAAAGCCAAACTTTATACTAGAGCTTTGGGATGGCACGCAGCAACAGGGGGCTGAGAAGGGAGGAGCGGGAAGTTGGCTATGAAGGGAGGAAAAAGCCATTACCATTAGAGGAAGGAGAATGTCGATGCTTCTAGGTATTATGAAGAAATCTTGCTTTCCAGCAAGGTCTCCTCTTCCTCTTTCTTTCTTTCTTTCTTTTTTTTTTTTAAAAAAACTGTTCCTCTTTCCTTTGTAATCTTGTTTCATCTCTGAAGTGAAAGGTTGCTGTTGATTTTATTGGCTTGATATGCTTTTATTGCCAGCATTATATATAAAATAGTGGCCCTTCTCCTGAAATATACTCATCCTTTCTTTGGATCTGATTTCGTTGTCTCTTCCACAGCCCATTTTTCAGTGACAATTATGCCTTTTCAATCGTGTACACAGCTAGCTGCTAGGATATTGAATAATGAAACCCGTAGGAGCGGTACCTCTAACAAACCTGCAACAAACAGGATTCTCTCGGCAAGGTATTGCTTTAGTGCTCTAGTCCCTTTCATTAGGGAAGAGCCCAAGGGCTGCTGAGATATGTGTACAGTCCTTAAAGTCCAGGAGCCCACCTAAGCAGATCATGTGGGAATATATTGATAGGCATTTAGGCACTGATTCTGGAATGACACATGTTAGAAACAGGTTGCTTTAGCACATGGGTTTATGAAAGAGTCAACCCACTGGGTCCTTGGGCAAGTCATACTCTCTCAGCCTCAGGGGATGGCAATGACAAACCCCCTCTGATGAAACTTGGATTACGTCTAAATTGGCTGAGTTAAATTCTCATTGAACCTAGTGGGATTAAATTCATGATGTCCCATAAATGTTGGACTATAACTCTGGAAACCAGGGTTCAAATCCCTGCTTGAGCATAAAAACACACTAGTTGATCTTGAGCAAGTTGCACTCTCTCAACCCCAGAGGATGGCAACGACAAACCCTCTCTGATGAAACTTTCCAACAAAACCCTGTGATAGGTTCACCTTAGGGTCACCATAAGTTGGAAATGACTTGGAGGTACACAACACGCACACACATACACACACAGAGATAGAGACTGAGTAGCCCTTTTGTGTCTTAACATCATTTCTGACTTAAGCGACCCCACACAAACCTATTGGCAAAATTTGTTTAGAAGGGGTTTGCCAGCCTCTCTGACCCCAAGGTCAACAGTGGGATTCCATTGCTGTCAATTTATTTTATTTTATTTTATTTTATTTATTTTGCAGTAATAATAATAATAATAATAATAATAATACTTTTTATTTATACCCCGCTTTTCAGCCAAGGCTATCAAAGTGGCTTACAATTTGTTAATTAGACATTTCCCTTACATAGAATCACTCTAAAAAGACATGAAACAAAAGGAGAAGGGAGAGGTGGTGGGGAAGGGGGAAAGTCCAGCAGCTCTTCTCTCCCTCAGAAGCCTGGACCATGGCAGATGGACTGGAGGGAGGGCTCTTCTTCTTTTTAGGCAAGGCAAGTAGTGGTCATGCAGCACAATTCCAGACCCACTGAAGAAGCCTTATTGTTGTTTTTGTTATGTGTCTTCAAGTCATTGTTATGTGTCTTCAAGTGACCCTGAGAAAAAAACCTGTCATAGGCTTTTCTTGGCAGAATTTGTTCAGAGTGGTTTTTCCCTTGCCTGCCTCTGAGGCTGAGAGAGTGTGACTTGCCCAAGGTCACCAGTGGATTTACATGGCCAAGTTGTGATTTGAACTCTGGTCTCCAAAAGTGTCCTTGTCCAACACTCAACCACCACACCATGTTGCCTACTCCAAGGTAAATCCTTAGCAATGTCATAGTACGTTAAAGACGAGTGAGAATGAGCCACATTACAGCTGGCATGTGCCATAGGTACATATACCTTTGAATACTCTACACATAGCAGGAAGTTTTAACTAAATTAGTTCTACTTTTATTAAACATAGAGGTAACATATAATTCACATTAGAATAGTTCACTCACTATTTCCTTTATTTGGTTGTTTCCTCCCAGAGCCAGACAATTTATGCCAGGAAATAATTAAGAGTGTTAAATTTTAAAAGCAGTAAGCAGTGATCCCTAGGTTGCTTCCATTGGCAAAATATTCTCTTGAGAAGATAGCAAACATTTTTTGGAATTAAACCTATTAATGGTCTGTATTATTGTTATCATTGTCGTTGTAGTTGTTGTCGTCGTCATCATCATCATCATCATCATCATTCAATTTCCTATCCACATTTGGTGTTAGGCTGAGAGAGATGCGAAAGTGCATAATTTTAAACCTCAGTTATTATAAGTGAGCAACATATGCAGCTTTTCAATCCCTGATATGGAATAACATACATGCCGCTCCATGTTTGCAAGAGATTTACTGAAGCTTGTGTTTGGTGTATTAAAGCTGTGTACATCTACACGTTTGGGAAAATACTTGCTATAAAGCTGCTGGGGTACAGGCCTACACTAATAACCTGGCATAGATTCAGCATTTCGTTCTTACATAATGCAACTAAATTACATAAGAACATAAGAAGTTGCCTTACTGGATCAGACCAAAGGTCTGTTTAACCCAGTACTCTGTTTTCAACACTAACCAGACAGATGCTTCCATGAAGTTCACAAGTAGGGCAGGATGGCCGAAGCCAAAGCAATCATTCAGAGGCATGCAGCTTGGAAAGTGCCACTGAAGAGGAAGACTCGGTTGTGATGGGATTAGGTGAAAAGGCAGCAATTTACCAGGCATAGGCAAATCTGACACATTCAAATTTTGCAAATTTTGGTATATTCTGATTTTAAAATAAACATATTTTTGCCTATCCCTAGTCAGGAAATAAGAAGACTGGGAATGGGAAGAGCAGCTATAAAAGAACTAGTAAAACTACTGAAGAGTATACAAGTGAGCACAACATTTAGAACTGTTCAAGCCATCATATTCCCCATTACTATGTATGGATATACATGTCTGGACAGTAAAGGAAGCAGACATAAGAAGAACCAACTCATTTGAGATGTGGTGCTGGAGAAGAGTTCTTAGGATACCGTGGACAGCCAAAAAATCAAAAGATGGTTCTTGGAACAGATCAAGCCAGAGATCTCATTAGAAGCCAAGATGATAAAATTGAGGCTGATGTACTTTGGCCTTATAATAAGAAGGCATGGAACACTGGAAAAGGCAATAATGTTAGGAAAGGTAGAGGGCAAAAGGGAAGGGAAGACCACATGCCAGATGAATTGACTCAGTCAGGGGGATACAAGCTTGGGATTGCAGAAACTAAGCAGAGAAGTGGAAAATAGGGTTCGTGGAGGATCTCCAAAAGTCTAGGCTTACTTGGAAATAGATAACAACAAGCCTAAAGGCACCAGAACTTGTCAGAACTTGGAAACTAAGCAGGATCTAGGTTTGTTTCAGCAGCTGTAGAGTTTGTTTCAAAGAAAGGAACTGGCAAAAACACCACTGCATCTTCCTTGCCTAAGAAAACCCTATGAAATTTATGGTGTTACTATCAGTCAACAGATGACTTGAAGGTTGAATGCACACACGTTAAGTCATTTTAAACATAAAATGTTGTGCATTTGGGGAAATTCTGATCACACATTACAACAATATTTTCACTTAACACTAATTAGAACTCAGGCCATTTAGAGCTTAGAAAGGCATCTTCCATTTTGAGAAGAACCACAACTACCTCTAGACCTGTAGAGCACATATTCTTTTTCTTCAAGGAAAACTACTAAATCCAGCTTGTTAACTGTCCCTTCCTTGACATTTTCAAGAAAAGGCTTACTCCATCCTTTTCTATCTTAAGGTTATGGCCTATAGGATTCTAATCTAAGTATTTTTGTGGGACTTTGGGGGCCTAAAATGAAATGATAAAGTACACACTGGATGTTAGACTGAGATGGTAGACCTTTTGACATTCCCACTCCTTATTATGAAGGGAAATCACTGAGACAGTGTGCAGCTTGTCCCAAAATATTGTGGAGCTATGCTTTTTATAAAATCTTTTTAAAGAAAACATTGCAGAAACTAATCCTCTTCAAAATCACATAATACCGAATCACATTATATGTGTAAGGTTCAAGGTTTACCGTCCCCACCCAGACAGTACCTATCTTTAGATTCATTTTGGGCTGCACTGGGAATAAATTTGTGAACATCAGTACAATTACTGAAAGACAGCCCAGCAGTGCTACTAATAGGCAGGAAATACAAGTTTAAGAATATTCCTATTTAAATTTTCATTACTAGTTATTTAAGGACATTACCAAAAATATTTCACTGTCACCATATGATATTTCTATATATAGCCACTGTGAATCAGATTACCTACTGTAGAATGCATTATAAAAATAACACTATGATATCTTCGTGCTTAGAACTGCATTTAGAGTTTTAAAAACCAACCATGGTACAGTCTGTTTTATTCAGCAAGACAGAATAAATTGGTGGAAAGGGCTCTAAACATGGCAACATGGAATCGTGCAATCATAGAATCATAAAGTTGGGAAAAGCTGCAAGGGCCATCTAGTGCAACAACTTGTCTTGAGACAATGCCATGAAAACACTACTGGAAGAAGCTCATCCAACTTCTGTTCAAAGCTGGATAGTTAACCACTCTCCAAGGCCATTATTCTACTATCAAACATTTTCTTCCAGTAAAGAAATTCTTCCTAAAGTTTAGGTGGAATCTCTTCTCTTGTAAATTGATTCCTTTGGTTTGTGTTCTAGTCTCTGGAGCAGCTTGCTTTGTCTTCTGCATGACATCCCTTCAGATGTTTAAAGATGACAATCTTGTCACCTCACAGCCTTCTCTTCTCTGAGCTAAATGTACCCGACTCTTTAAGTCATTCCTCACAAGGCTTGGTTGCCAGACCTTTGATCATCTTGGTTGCCCTTGTCTGGATATCTTCCAACTTGTCAATATCTCTCTTAAACCGTGCTGCCCAGAAATGGGCACAATAGTCACATGACATGTTTTGCTGTTGTTTCCTCATCTGTCAAATTTCATTAATGTTTAAGATCTCTTTTGTCAATTAGCAAGTAAACCCTTGACTCTTTCATCTCAAATTCAAGACAAATAGTATAGTTTTGCCCCCACTGTGGAACAAAATTAATATTTCTCTGAAGTATTTTCCCCATATTGGAACACCACCAAATATTGTGGATTTGTTCTGCAGAGGCATATGCATAGTTTGTTGGTGCACCCCTCCTGTGTTTCTTAGGGTTGTAAATCACTGCCAACTTTGCCCTCATGAGCTAGTGCAAATAATTAATAGTGTGAATAGTTTTCTCCGCACCATCCCAGAAAATGAATATTTTTACATCGATTTAAAAGTCCCAGAGTATCCTGCAGGAAATTTGTGAAGAAATATCTGCTGTGAGTTTGAAATCTGGACACCAGATGTGTTGACAACAAACTGCCCCCTAAGTATTTAGGACACAACAAAATGCTCACAAATTACATATCAAATGCTGCAAGGGTCTATCTTGTGAATGTGACAAGCTCAACTTTTCATTTTCTCCAGCCATTACCACCAAGCATGAGCAGCACAACCAGGCATGTAGCCGTAGACTCCTGATCTTGCAAAGACAAACAGCCATTGAGAGATTTGGATGGGTTAAGGGATTCCTTAAAGATTTGAGATCTTATGGGAACCCATAAGATCTTGGGAGAGATCTTGCATAAGAATAAAGACACACCTTTTATAGGCCAGCTTCACATATTCCATTTTATTCTGGGTGAAAAACATTACGATAGGAGTCAGGGGTTCTCAGGAGGAGTTTTATTTATTTATTTATTTATTTATTTATTTATACCCTGCTCTTCAGCTCTAAAAGCTATCAGAGTGGCTTACAATCATTATTTCAACTAGACGGTTTCCTGCCCTCAGGCTTACATTCTAAGAAGACACGACACAAAAGGAGAAGGGAATGGTGGCGGGGAAGAGGATCAGGTCCAAACGTTGTCTTCAATTCATGTACTTTGGAAGATGTAAATAGTAGCACATACCTGTAAAAGTCTCACTTTTTAATTATTCTTCCCAATGGGGTTTCATGACTGTCAAGAATTCTGTTTTTTGACTAGAATCTGGATAATTGACAATATTCTTTCCACCACTAGCTTATACTCTAGTGCCAGTTATTGAGAAGAAACATCAGATGATAACCTCCATTTTTCCACCACATGGCAGTGAAAACATATAATCTCATACACACACACACACACACACACACACACACGCATACACACAGTCAGCCTTTCTTATCCACGGATTTTTTATACATGGATTCAAGCATGCACGGTTTAAAAAAATTTTTTTTTTAAAATATACATTTGAAATATCAAACCTTGATTTTCCATTTTATGTAAGGGACACCATTTTGCTATGCCATTATATTTAATGGGACTTGAGCATCCATGGATTTTTTTTGATCCACGGGAGATCTTGGAACCAAGCTCCAGCGTATAACAAGTGGCCACTGTGTATGCATGTGTATGTGTATATACATATATATAGACAATCTACACATTTGAAACATGTAGTGAACCAATATTCAATCCAGTTCTGTTGTTGTATAAACACATCCCACAGTGGCATTGGGTAGAGAGGTACAAAAGCTTCCACCTTGTTTTTACAAAGCTCACTTCCGTTGACACAGACTTGGCCCATTTTGCCCATGCAAAAGCGTTCATTTTGTGTGTCCATTTCTCTTGATTAAGTATATTTTGGTAAAAGAAGCCATGATTGACCATACTAAGAGCAGAAAGGAGTGCAGCAGTGTGTAATTATTCACACTTAAGGGAGGGCATCATTTTGCAGTGTCCCTGCCAGCTGTATTAAGCAGCAAGTGGCCAAGCATGCTGTACACTCATGCTGTGCAATTAGAGGGTGGGTGAGTGGGTCCTCTTCTATCGACGATGCCTTATTGTGGTTCCCACATAATTTTCACCCTTGACATGGCCCGTCCCTTGTTCAAATGATGACTGGTATTAGGTACCTACAGCTTCTACTGGAGTGCTTCCAACTGATTAAGCATTTTTAGACACTGTCTTGCAGCCTTAATGTTTTATTTCCAGCTATTCCCATTCTTTCTCATTTTTAAAAATTATTAAAAGCATTGCTGTTGTTTTTTTTAAACTAGGCATACCAAGCCTATGGAACATTTCAAATATAGCAAGGCTTTTTTTTGGGGGGGGGGGGAGGTTGATTGAAATAATAATAAAAATAATATAATAATAATAATCAATGTTGTTCATCAGCTGGGTTTTCACAGCTCAAGTCAGAATTTGAAAGGATTCTTCGGCCAAAGAAAATAACAGACGTTAAGTAGCAGAGGGGCTTACTTAAATTGTAGAGTAAATTTTGGCATTTGCAGAAGGCAGAGTTTCAAAACCTTATGTTTTCATTGTTGCTGATTCTGTTCAGTGAAAGGTCCATGTAGGAGAGAATCCAAACAGAAAATGATGAATACTGGAGTGAGAATAAATATGGGAAAGCTTTGATTCCCCCCCTCCACCTCCCTCCAGAAAGGAAGCAGGCATAAACCGAATTAATTTCTAGCATTTGATTTCTTTGAAGCTTTAGAAAGTACAGTCTCTAGTGCAGACCAGATAGTCTTTGTGGTATGCTCAACAGATTGCTGTAAGAGAGCTAAGTAAATCCCATACATTTGCTTATGTGTCAATGAAATATATTATAGACTTCAGTGCAAAGTTACATGCTTTTGTGTTACCTTGTTAGATGCAACTAAGACTTTTTCTTTAGAAGGCACACATTATATATCTATGGTATACTCACTCATTCATGGTTGCCTCTCCCCATCTAATCTTCCTCTTCTTCTTCCTCCACTATGGTTTTCTTGTGCATTTTGTTTTACTGTAATTCTTTGATAACTTTTAATTAAATATATGCATTTTCTAAGGAGTCAAGCCTTCTCATGACATGGGCAAAGTATGACAGCCTTAATTTAGTCATCTGGGCTTCCAGGGAGATTTCTGGCTTGATCTGTTTTAGGACCCATTTGTTTGTCTTTTTTTGGTTATCCGTGCTATTCCCAACACTCTTCTTCAACACCACAGTGCAAATTATTATTATTATTATTATTATTATTATTATTTCTAGCCCCCCCCCCCTCTGAACAAGCAATCGGGGCAGGTTACAGCAAAAGTTAAAACAGTGTCAGTTAAAATATCCCATCCCTTCCCTCACCACCCCTTTAAGAAGAAAATTAAACCGCAGTAGGGTTAAAAACAAGGAATAAAACAAAATGAGACAATAAAAAGCAGCAACAGGGAAACAGGCCTGAAATGAGTTGATTTTCTTTCTTTCCGCTTTTGTCACTGTCCAGCTCTCACTTTCCTACATAGTGATAGGGAATACTATAGTTTGGACAATCCTAACTTTAGTATTCAGTGTTATAGCTTTTTGTTTTAAGATCTTGTCTAATTCTTTCATAGCTGCCCTTCCCATTCCTAGTCCTCCTTCTGATTTCTTGACTGCAATCTCTATTCTGATCAATTAATTATAATTCTGAAGCCATCAAAATCGTGAATTGCTGTTGTAGTTTTTTTTTTAAGGTAACATCTTAATTTTCCAGTTCTCCAAGGTGATAATTTTCTTCTTAATCTCTTTTTTTAAAAAAATAAAAATCTGATGCAAGCTGCTCGGCTGTGCTATAAAACAGAATTTATTTCATGCACCCTTTTCAACACCCACAATACAGCATGAGGCACAGCTTTCATGAGCTAGTATTTGAGTAGCTGCTGTTTATACCTGAAGATTGGCTCCTTCTGTTATCTCACAAACCTATTTCATAAGACTCCTCCCTCCCTGAGCCTCAAATTGTGTCTCCTTTATTGGATCCCATTTTCCAGTTGTGGGGAAGACTTCTACAAGAAGGGCTATAGATCTCTGTATTTCGAGCTGAAACTAAATAAGGCTGACACCACCATTTTAGTTCAGGGTTGTTGCTGTTATGTGCATTCAAATGACTTATGGTGACCTTATCATAGGATTTTCGGGGCAAGATTTATTTAGACAAGATGTACCATTGTCATCCCCTAAGAATGAGAGAGTGTTTTGCCATGGTTGAGCAGGGATTCAAGCCCTGATCCCCCAGAATCCTAGTTCGACAGAAAAACCACACTGGCTCTCTTAGTTTAGATGTACTGTACTCAAAAATAATTATAGATTTCTTTAATTTATTATGAATATTGTGGAACCATTTCCCCACTCTGTGGCTGCATCCACATGGGCCAGACTACTCCAGGCTGATCCCAGACTATTCTGGCCCCAAAGCTGCCCCAAATTCCCTGAGGTCAGAAGGAGGCAGCCAGTATCAGGAAGGTTCACACAAGAATAAGGGATTGGGCCCTATATGATCTGGATTGATCACAGTTGGAGGAGGATGTGCCAATCTGGTATAGCCAACTAACGGTCCATTATAAATCTTTGTATTGTCTACCAGCTCATCCTTCCCAAGAAGGTATGTATTCCCTGTCAATGTACAGATTGTTTGTGAAAAGCAATCTATATTATTTCTGCATTTATATGTTTTTCTCTTGCTACAACTAGTTTATATTATTTCTGTTTCTTTGGAATTCTCTGGTTTACACCCAAGAACCTCCCTCCGAACACCTTGAGGCATGCAAAGAATCTGGGTTCTCTTTTCCCTTTTAAAATAAGACAATAGCTTTTGGGGATCAAGGGCTTTTATATATCAATTAATCATGACCACATTATACTAGCAAAACCACATGATTCAAACGCTTGTTCTACGAGCCTCTGGAGAACCCCTGTGGTAAAGTCTGTGAGCAGAATGAAGCAGAATTTGCAAATGTGGTGAAAAGGCTTCTATCCTATTTGCAGGTCCTTCTAGATGATCACAGAAATGCACCAATGAACAGAATATGAAAAGGAATAAAGTTAGGAGCTCAGTGACAAAAACCTCTTTTCATGCTTATTTAGTGCCGTTTCCTTTGTACAATAATATCTTTTCCCCAGAAGGCCTTTGAAAAAATCGGTCACAAAATAGCACAGGAACGCATTTATTGTGGGTAAAAGTTGGAAGCATTGTTCTGATGACACCTGTAAAACATAATTATAGCTCCCATAGCTGTTTTCTCTCATATTTAGAGAGGAACATTCTTTGCCTCTAATCTCAGGTGCATACCTGTGGAAGGTTTAGATTCCTTTAAGCAGCATCAAAGTAATGACAACAGCATGCAGCTGCTAACTGTCTTTTCCTTGTAGTTACTCACCCAGCTGTTTAGAAAAACAGGGGAGGGGAGAGGAAACGAATTTCTCTTATCATACCATATGGCATAAAGTTTATTTGCCATGCAAAGTTAAAAATGTGCAGGATTGGTCAGCATTGACAGGTTCTTTTAGCATTTTGGGAGGTGGCATAAGCCGGGATCGGGGGAATTTTATATTAGAAAATAATTATGACTTCCATTATGAAGGTTATTATTTTTTACATGATCACAGTTCCTCTCAGGATGCTGATAAATTGCTGTAATGTCCAACCATTTAAACAACAACAACGACAACAGGAAAGAAGCAGGCCGGGCCCTCATATGATGCACCTTCCAACTTCTTGATTTGACAGGGACAGTCCTAGAAATATTTTAAATATATTTGAATATTTTTAAAATATTTGAGAAATATTTGAATCAATACCTTTTTCAAGTCTTGAGAAATCCTGATGAGAAGAATACTGGACTGATGAGAATCTTCGTCGTTCAGGATTTATTCTGAACAAAGTCTGCATGTAGTTATTTTGCACAGAAAGCATCATTTTCTTGTTTTTTTCTTACAATAAAAAATAAATAAAAAGCATCATTTTCTGCAGAAGAAATAGGTTTTTTTCTGCACAGAAAATAATTTCGCCAAATTAAATATTTCCCTGCCAGAAAAAATTCCATTTTCTGTGCAAAACCACCATCTGCACATTTTTCACAGAATAAGTCCCAGGTTGTGAACAGGCTTGAAAACTACATTTGAGAAGACAATTAGTGATGAATTACATCCCTAGACGGATTAATCCATTATGCTCCCACTTTTTCTGCTATTTTTAAAGTGTCTCAGATTGTCCGTCCTCCTCCCTATTTTCCCCCTTTGTCCTCAGCTTTCTTCAGTTGCTGAAAACTGAGTTCAAAGTGCAAAAGTAGTTTGCGCCCAGTTAACTCAACACAGGAGAGGAGAGGAAAGGTAGAATTCTTATTAGGTTCAAGAGAAGGTAAATACTACTCACTTTGATATAGCTTGGGAAAACGTGTCCCATTTTTTTATCTGTAGATATTGGAGGGTATGACATGATGGGAATGCCATGATTGCAGTTTTCCAGTTCTGCATCCCATTCTAGTCCAGTAATATAAGAATGTAGAAATCATGTCTGCCCATGTGGCCATGAGCTCTCTGATAGGTTAGGCCGAATACTTCACCAGACTACAAACCTCAAGATTCTTTAGGATTGAGGGGTTAAACAGACAGGCAAAATAAAGTGGCTTCCAGCTGCTTTGAAAGTGATGTATTTATATGATTATCACTCAAAAAGCAGATGCAAAGCAAAAGGAAGTTGTGCTTCAGGGCTAAAAAGTGGAGCAAAAAGAAGCCAAGATACTCTGATTTAAAATAAGAGAATGCACATTTTCACGCCTGCATATGTGCAGAACTGCAGCAAAGCAAAGTGAAAGTGCAACAACTCCAATGGATGTAATGACAACATACACAAACCAAACAGTCCAACGGATGGCATGGGGTGAAGGGGGCATGTATGGAGGGGTTCCATGATTGTGCTTTGCATTTGCACACTAATGCACTGATGCTTTGTACAACTTTGTGGCTGACTAAAGGGGCAACCATGCAATGGGACTGCAACTGGGCAGGGCATGAGGGCTACTTGGAGGTTGCAGACAGTGTGTTTATGTGCATGCTTGGTGAGGAGGTGACAAAAAAATTACCCATCTTGACACCATGCTGTGTTGTCTTCCTATGGGTGTTTGGCCTGCCTTGGGAACGGGCTGTGCAGACAACAGGGTTTCAATGCACTTTTAGAAAAGGAAGGATTGAGCTACTTTTTCCTGCCTGTCTGCTCCAGCCCAGAGTCATGGCAGTTATAGTGTCAGACTACTTTAATTCTGCAGTTTCTCAGCTGGATTTTTTTTAAAAAAAATTCTTACGTTGTTTTGTTCTTTTGACAGACAACAGAAGGGTGTCCTTATTTCACAAAAACAAAACAAAAGAAAAAACCCACCACATTTGTGGTAGTCACATCATGGTGTATTTTTAAATGTTATTTCTCTCTATATTATAAGTTTTTCTAGCCCATTTCACAGTCTATGGACTTCCAGAATAGCCATGTGCATCCTGATTTTGTCATACCTCAATTTTAAAAAGAGGTCCACAACAGTCTGAAGATGCTGAACAATTCACAAGACTTTCTGCCTCCAGATCTACACCATACAACAATAAGGCAGTTTTAAATATAATTAAATTAAATTTCAGGAATCTCTGTTTCAAGGCACAAACTTCCAGTGATATTTTTAAGCATCTTAAGGATTGTGAATTAATAATGCAATTAAATCATATGCTGAAGATACACCAGTATTAGCGAATGAAATTGAAACCTAGTTCTTTAATTTATTTGGTATGTAACAACAAGAATGATGTGTACATGTTGCATTAGTAGCATTTTAAAAACTGGTTTTGATTTCTTCACAAAAAAAATACTGGTGTACATAAAAACCTGGCTGTATAATTTCATATTGTTTTATTCTTATTTCTATTTTACATTAAGTCTCAGCTGCTGCAATCAAATGGAAGCCTCTTTGCTTTATTGAAGGGTTCCAGTAGGTACACATGTCAGGGGGCTCAGGCATATTTTTCTCCCTTCATTTTAGTTCTGCTGATGAGGAAACATCATCCTTGTTGGGCCGTACCACTTGTAAATTGAGTCTGCAGCTGGACTTTTGGAGAGTTTATTTGTGGCCTGCAACACAATAGCTGTAAACTACTACTCCGCTGTACAATAAGAAAACTAAAGGCCAAAGCGGTCATCCAAAATAGGCCTCATTAGACACAGCATCCATATGGTAATGGCCTCCGCACAAGGCACTGGAGGCTGCCTTTTTTGAGAGAGTGCTTATCGGAACACAAGCACATTGACAGCTAGGATCAATGTGTAGAATTTTGATGGCTTGGCTTGGACTGTGCAGATATTTGGTATATGCGACACTCTGTTAAAGTTACAGATAGAATTTTAACCCAGCATAAAAAGTTTCAGGGTTGGTCTACACATTGCCTGACTCATGTGGCAATCCATTTCCTGATGGTAAGTCTTGACACCCCATTGTAACAAGCCTGTATCACCTGGCATGTGAAAACTGATGGCGTGAAGGAGTCTGGCACCAGATGGATGCCTCCAGAATGTTTAGATCTGGAGTGGAAACCTTCTATGTCACTGGGGGTTCCACCTGACAGATGGCATTCTATACTGCAATAGAGTTTGCATAGCTGCTAACCTCACCATACAACAGACATAACCTGGTCTTGAAACTCTTTTGGGATATTATACCACCATTTTTGGTGATCCTATGGCTGCTCATGGGTATATTTTTGAAACTTATTGCACCAAGGACACAACTTTATTTACACAACAGCGGTATATCAGCAAGCTTGAACAAACACTCATGAAGGTGATGAAGTGAAGCCCAGTTTGTGAGGTCTTGTTCTTCTCTTTTCCCAGTTGCATTGTCCCTAATTAAACTGGATCAACCTCTCCCTCAGCCAGAGCCCAAGCCAAAATGTGTCCAATTGTGGCCTTGTGAAATGGGTTGGCAGAAAAATCCCCTGTCACTGTAAGTCTCCAACTTACGGCAACCATAAATTGAAACTATCATAGGGTTTTCTAAGCAAGATTTGCTCAGATGGAAATTGTCATTGCCTTTCTCTGAAGCTGAGAGAATGTCACTTTCCCACTTTCATAGTTGCGATATACAACAACAAGGTTTGGCTTAATCCTTCTGTAGAAGAAATGGGTAAAGTGGTACTTGTAAACATGCTAGCCAAAATTTTGAAATTGTGTGCAGCATCGACAATATATTTAGAGTAAATAACACTAAATTAGCAAAACACAGTCTCTAGATGTGATAAATACCCAGAAAAGGGAACATATTTGCCATAGTGATTTTTTAAAAAAATCTTCCACTCCCTTGAAGGCAACTGCTTGGGACACTATGCAGCAGTAAGACAAGACACATTGTGTGAGCCAATATAAGGCTTTCTGGAAGTACTGTAGTGGGAAAACCCTTGAAAGTCATCCAAGCTTTGTGTAATAACAAGTTTCAAGGGAACACCAGAGCTTGTTATAGATGTAGACTACAACCAGTGTAAGACCTAAGAAAGCCATATCCCCTAGATGAACAGGTCTTCAACCAAGTGCAACTGGGCCCCTATACACACACAACAAACACACACAATTTAAATTGTTTCATGACCCAGAAGTGTGAAGAATATAATGAGGTCCCAACACCAAATTATTAGACTCTTCAAGTATGTTTCCAAAGAAGTAGGTGTGTTAGACTCCTGAAGCATAAAAAAGAAGGAAGGAAGAGGAGGAAGAGGAAGAGGAGGAGGAAGAGAAGGAAGAAGAAGAAATGTAGCAGCACCTTTAAGTCTAATTGGTTTTTATTTTTGCATGAGCTTTTGTGGATATAAATTGGCATTTGAAGAAGTGGATTCATATCTATACTAATGCAAACATGAAAACCAGTTAGTCTTAAAGGTGCTGCTACATTTGTTATTTTTTCCACTCCCCTTCCTTCCTCCTTTTTATTCTTCAACTATGTTTTCCATTTTCTTAACTTCCATGGAATCGTGCCAGGATCAGGCATTTTTCTTTGGGATCAACATGCAAGTATATGCAGAATAGCCTTGGCTAGCTGATCATGCAATCACACAGTTAAAAGCTTATTGCTTATATATATATTATACTCCCCACTACCTTGGCTATCGAGGCACTATTTATACTGAGTTTCCTGACAGTCTTCTATGTAAACAATAAACAAGCTCAGACTTGCTTCATTCTTCATCTTAGGTATCTGGACCATGCCATGATAGTGCCAGGTTAGAAATTTAGCAGCAGTACCATGGCACTGCCAAAATGATTTATGCAAAACATAGCATCTAAACATATTTTGTCATACTGAGGATGGAGCAAGCTTGTTTTCTGCTGCTCCAGAGACTAGAACATGGGACAATGGATGCAAGTTACAGGAAAAGAGATTCCACCTCAACATTAGGAAGAACTTCCTGACAGTAAGGGCTGTTCGAGAGTGGAACACACTCCCTCGGAGGATGATGGAGTCTCCCTCTTTGGAGATCTTTAAGCAGAGTCCGGATGGCCATCTGTTGGGGATGCTTTGATTGGGAGTTCCTGCATGGCAGGGGGTTGGACTGGATGACCCTTGTGGTCTTTTCTAACTTTCTTGATTCTAAGATCAAGAAACATTGCTTGTCAGCATGATTTGCTCAAATGTTTCTACCATATAGCCAGTTCTGTTGTTGTTGTTGTTGTTGTTGTGTGATAGTCTCTGCAGTTAAATGCCAACCCAAATGCACCTCAGCTTATCTGATTTCAAAAGCTGATCAGGGTCTGGGTATCTTCACTAGGTCCAATTTTGCCATATGGAACTTGCTACTTGCATGGGAGGCCATCAGGTAATACTAGGGATCGCCAGGCAACCCTTAGAAAGATGCCTGCCAGCAGTGCTGGAGAGATGTTGCTATTCACAGTGGGCCTTATTGGTTGGAATGGACCAATGTTTTATGATCATATGTCACTATGTTTTAAATGTGAAGGAATAGCTTTGGGATGTTACTCATACTTCTTGTGTAAAAGAAATGACATGCAACTAGTGTGAGAGCACAGTCACTATCCCTGATAGGACCAAAAGCGATGTCAAGAGGGGGCAAAAAAGTGAGATAAAATATTTTTTGATATATATTAACAAAAATCTCCCCACTTTCCCCTTTTGATCAGAAAAAGTTCAGTTGAAAATGTTGAGCTCAGCCTTCAAATTATATATCATATCAGTTTTTCTCCCTAGGTTTGCATTTAACTGGAAATTTATGTTTGCCGTATGGTGGTTTTAATTCATCTTAAATTATTTTCTCCTGTGTCCCCCCCCCCCCCTTTCAGTTTTGGCAGGATTTGCAGGCTCTCAGTAAATAGTCTTTCTTTTAACTGAGGTGTCTTGTCAACTTGATTGATAACTCTCTCTGCATCTTTTTTCTAGACAGGGTTTTAGTCACTTGCCCGCTGGCAAAAGCCACACCTAGTGCAGGATTAATCGATTATATGCTCTATGGTAGCGAGCAGGCTCTTAAGGTAGGGAATGCTTCCAAATTGTTACACTTGGAAAAGAATTAAGCAATCCTGTGATAGATTTCCACATTTGCTGTTAAGGGCTTGGCTCAAAAAGGGGAGTTGTGAATCATACAGTTGTGTTTGGAAACTGAAAGTGTATGAGTAATATCTAGAGACTTGTCGCATCTAAATATGTCCGTTCTCATTGACGATCTGCTCTCAGACTTGGATGGAGAAACAACATGTCTGAGAAGCTGTCAAGGCTACTGAAAAATTCAACTTTACCCCTGAAAATTCCAGCTAAAATGTAAGCATGGAGATCAGGCTTTCCAATATTCTAGCCATGGCCTTGGGATAGGATGGGTAGCATTGAAATGGTATTTCCAGTTGTTGCCTGCTTCCTTTGTGCATTTCACAGTGCTGGCTTGGTTCCATTTGTGTAAGGTCAAACAGCTGGGTCAAGGGACATAAATCAAGAGAAGGGAAAGGAAGAGTGGCCAAAAATTATCTGGATGAGAGGTTCTATGTAGGTTGGGACCCTCCAATGTGGCAACTAACCTTCTTCTGCCCTTTGCTGACTGTGGGAAGAAGATGCAGCTCAGTTGCTGCAGGCCACTGGGCTTTTCTTCAAGTGATGGGGAAGTCTCACTTTCATTTATATCTCAATGTTTGGCTCTGACACCTTATCCTAGGGCAATGGATTGGGAGGTGAATTGTTCTGAGGTTTCTGTAAATATGATAATACTCTGGCACCATTATTATCATCACATACTTCAGGCTACAGTCCAGCAGGAAGCTAAAGTGATTTTTGAGCTGCAGAAGACTCTAAAGGAAGAGATAAGCATTCCTACCTCAAAACATATAGGATTTGGAGGTTGTACTTTGTGTTCTCATATATTTTGGAAGCTCAGGGTACAATTTTTGTTCTACAGGGATAAAAAGGTAACCCAAATTATGTTAAAGGTAGTTCTCTCTATCTCTCTCTCTCTCTCTGTGGGACACTATGCATTATTTTCTAAGGTATATTGCTGAGCTCTGACACCATCAAAAGCTGGATTCTGAAGTGAATGGTGGCAAGGACTGACTAAAAATGGAGTCTTGGTAAACAGAATGAGATATTTTAGTATCTCAGGGAAAAACAATCTGCAGGAAGAGGCCTGCTAAGAAAGCAGGACCAGATGGAATTATACATCACGCCTGTTGGTGGGGGTCACAAACAAGCTAAAGGCCAGAAATCATGAATATTTGGACATGTGTTATGGGTTTTTTTCCCCCTCGTAATAAATGTGCCCCCAGGATGTCAGGGTGTTAAATTGGAAACACTGGTTCAGTGTTGCTCTGCTGTGCAGAAACCACGACTTGGGACAGTCCCAACACTCTTTCACAGCTATTAATTCAAGAACCTAGAGAGAGTGCCAGGGAGCCTGCTGCCACTCGCTATAGAATCTGGTAGCTGGTTTGTAGATAACAGAGTAAAGTTTAAATGTGCCGACATAGAGGCAAGCTTCCTCAGCTACAGAATGCTTTTTTAAAAAAACAAAACAAAATCAAATAATAGTAAAAACTCTAATCCTTGCATTCAAAGAAGCCATATAGCCATAGCTGCACATATGCTGTGTGTTCCATGTAAGTGTACTCAACCGTACTGTGTACATATACTTGATGTCTAGAATTTCAGCTTATATTACTTCTTGACATGGCTTTGTAACTAGGTTTCTAGTCCCTATGACTCTGTAGTTATGCAGGAAGATTTTATTTTTGTTTTATTTTATTTTATGAAAAAAGGGGAAGAACAAAAAGAGGTGGTTCTTGTCTTTTCCAACTACATGGCTAACAGCTGCAAAGTACCTAAATTTGCTCAGAATACAGAATCTGCCTTTTGTGTTTCTTTCTTTTCTTTGGTACCCAACCTATGATTGTCCTTAACAATGGCATCCATTTGCTGTCTGTACAATTATTTCTTTTGGGTATTTTTTGGTGTGAGGGGAAAATGAGGTTGAGGGCATAAAGCTTGCATATTATATATAGACTGAAATGACGTTGCTGCCTTATGCTGGAATGTCACCTGTTACACTGGCTTAAGACACATTTGGAGGAGTACCTAACAGCAGGATTGGGGGGCAGTGCAGAAACACGTCTCCAGAGAATGAAGCTCTTCCAGTTGTTGTCAAAGCAACCTCCATTGCCAACTCCATTACCTTCTTCTGTCATCATTTTATGTGCCCTCCACACTACCACCTGAGCAATATTAGCTGATAGAATCAAGGCACTTGCATGTTTAGGATAGACATCAGGAAGTGCAAATCATGGATCACAACAATTGACATGTAGCAGCTGTGGGGGTGTAATCCACTATCCAGCCTTGCAATGTCTTCTCCAGACTTCTTGGTCAAGATGAATTTCAGGGCAGAACTGATGGTGGTAGTGCAGTCATGCAAATTACCAGGACTTGATGGTCTGGAAGTGGACTGGGGCCCTACAATGTCTTTGGGATAGAGTGGATCCCAAAAACACAAGTTGAGAGAGTCTGGAGCTGTTTGATTTTGCCTGAACCCCCCCCCCCCCAGGAAAGACAAGATTCTGCTCATCCTCTCTTCTCCTCTCCTCTCTGCTGAGTCAAATGCAAACTAGTTTTGCTCTTTGAACTCAGTTTGCACCAGTATACGTAAGCCAAGGACAAAGGGGGGAAAGTGGTAAGAAGAGAGAGAACCTGGGATATTTTGAGAGCAGCTGGAAAAAGGGAAGCTATAAAGGATTAATTGGGACTGTCCCTGCTAAATCGGGACAGTGGGAGGACATGTTTTCTTACCTACATGCATTTGTTTATTATTTTTTTAAAATCCTGCCTTTTCCTTCAAGACTCAGAAATACATGAGTGGTCCCCATATGGTATCTCACCTAAATATTGTGCTAGCTCTTCTTAGCATTCACTTGGAGTTACAGGCCATCTGGGATTCAAATGCAAGGTGCAGCAGAGAAAACAGAGGTCCTTCCCCCATAATACAGGGTGGGAGGTTTAAAAAAAGTCAGCTAAGTGCTCTGTCTATTGGGTAGATCTCCAAGGAATTTAGAAATTTCTCCTTTATATAATTGAATATCACTTTTTTTTGTTCTTATTTCTAGGGGTCTATTTTAGTATAGTTCATTTTCATTAACACTAACTCTTAAAATGTGAAAAACTGTGATTTCTAGTATAGAAAATATAATTCCCTTCCTCTCACTCTCTCCTGCTTTCATTGTCTCTTTCCCTTGGCCTGAAAGAGGCCATCATTCTAATGAGAATAGCAGTTTTCTACTAAGAGAAAGAAGTGTGTGTGTGTGTGTGTGTGTGTGTACACACACACATTTGTGCCTCCCAAAAGTTATGGCATATTTTGTCAAATGGATAATGGTAAGAATTTGGTTTCAGACCACAACAGTGTTTTAATCAAGGTTTTTAAAAGATCAGGAAATTATTTTGTTTTAGGATTTTGATTTGGAAAATGAAACATAATACAGAGTAATAATGAAGGCCCAGCCCAATCAACCTCAATGAAGTCATCAGCCCAATGACTAATGATGCTCATGAATTCTCAGAGCTTGATTAAAGACACAAAGTGTTATTCTAATGACCTTACACAAGCTATTGGCAATTCAATATTCTTGCCATGGTGTATGTTGTATGTATTATTTCAGGCTGCACTTTTTACAAATATATGTAGGCATATGCGTAGAGATTTCAGAAGATTAGGGTTATCCTCAGAAATGGGAGAAGCTATTGGAGTTAAACCTCCCATGCCATGTGTGACAATTAATTGTAGAATTACAGACCTAATAGGAATAAAAAGGTCATTTTTTTAGAGACCTTGTGATGAGGGTGATGTTCCAACAGGCTGCACTGAAGCAGAAATAGATGATTGTGGAACAAATACTTCTCAGTGATTCACATATGCACATTGTTGGGGAGAGTATGTCTCTCCTCTTCCTTGTTGGAAGCCATCTGAAACAGTGTACCTGAAAAATAGTGTGCTTGAAAAACCTATGAATTACCAAGCTGGTGAGTCATCAGACATACATGCCCAGTTGACCTATAGTCACATTAATTTTTGTTGTCTTCTTGTGCTACATTCAGCTTGATGGAGCAGAGGCTGTGCAAGCCTATGATATAGCAATCAATCATATCTGGGAGTGACCAACAAACCATCCGCTAGCCATCTAGGATTGCTACATTTCAAGGAATTAGCTGACATCTTAGGGAATTAGTAAACTTGTCCAGTCTTCAGGAGAGGAAAGAGACTAAATGGCAGTGAAGATGCAGAAAGTTTTATTTTTGGAAGTGAGGTAGCTTTATAGCTCTCTGGTTCGGTGTGAAGGTATTTATATGCATATTGTGCATGTACAATGCAAAATCAATGTTGCCTTTCCTTGCTGACCCGGACATTGGTGCACCCAAAATCCAGGAGTACTAGGACCAATGGTGCTATTTGAAGTAAGGAACATCAGCAATCTTAGATATGCAGATGATACCATTCTACTAGCAGAAATCATTAGAGACTTGAAACAATTGATAAAGTCAGAGAGGAAAGTACCAAGGCAGGCTTGCTGCTGAACATTTTGAAAACAAAAATAATGACCACAGAAAAGTTATAGAAATTCAGTCTAGACAATGGGGAAATTGAAATAGTTAAGGATTTCCTCTAATTTGCATCAAACAAAGATCAGAACAGGGATTGCAGTCCAGAAATCAGGAGAAGACTAGGACTGGGAAGGGCAGCTATGGGAGAACTAGACGACATACTGAATTATAAAGATATAAAACTAAGCACCAAAGTCAGGATCAGCCAAGTCATCATACTAGTATACAGCAAGGGAAACAAACAGGAAAATGGGAGCATTTCAATGAAGTTATGGATATGGCAGTTTTCTGTCTGTTCTGGCTTCCTGTCACATGCGTTCCCCCTCCATACTGTTCCTAAAAAAAACCCAACCTCAGTTGGTTGGTATTCATAGAATCATAGAATCACAGAGTTGGAAGAGACCACAAGGGCCATCCAGTCCAACCCCCTGCCATGCAGGAACTCTCCATCAAAACATCCCCGACAGATGCCCATCCAGCCTCTGCTTATTGCTGCATGACATAGTTGTACCACAAGAATACAGATTCCAAAAATGCCTTGGGCTGCTGTCGGTCTTAGAGGTAGGCTAAGTTAGATCCCAACAGTCTAGCAAGGGTTTGTAGAGATGCTGGAAGATTAGTGCCTGGTCCTATTTAGTTGGGATTGTGCTAGTTTGGTTTTGGATTTTTGGGGTTTTCTTTTTTCTTTTTTTCTGAAAAACTTATATTTGCTCTAAGTCTAAGACTTAATTGTATCTCTGGGCATGCCTTGGTGTTTGGTGGCTTATGAGATGTTCATTGTTTTCGCTGACCAAAAAGACTGAGTTGAGACTTTAATTTAGCTTATAGAAGGGCACCCATTATTTTACTTTGACTGCATCTGAATTAACAAGATTATATTATTCTGCTTTGGGGAGAAGGGGAAAGTGTATTCTACACCTTTTTTTCATAGCAGGAAAGATCAAATCCTATGTAAATAGAGAGTGTTTTTCATATAATGAATGTTCCTTTTATACTGCATTGCTGTATAATATTCAAAATTCTGTTTTTATAAGAGGGGGCCCTGGAAATAAGCCAACATGATTTTCTTTTAACTTGATATTTTGGGTTCTGATCTTTGTTAAATCGACAATGGTATGTATCTGAAAGAGTGAGAGGTCATGTCTATAGCTACTACTATTTCCTATCATTTCTGGGGAATGTTTGTTTTCCAAACAAAGAACAGGGTTGGAGCTTAAGTATTGTATTTCAGAATGTATTTCAAGCTGAAATTAAGAATGCTAAAACCTTTCCCTTAAAGGTCAGATGTTATTTATTATTATTATAAAAAATGATCGGTGATTTATGAATTTAACTTATCGTAAACCTGCTTTGTAACAGAATATGCAGTCAGAAGCTTAACATTACATTGTTTTCCTTTGACAACGTATCCACGAGACCAGTGCAGCTGTTCCTTTACTCACAATAGCAGATTAATTAACACAATCATATGCTGTTGGCTCCTACTCAATGAGTAGGTCTGCAGTGGGATAGATAGGTAAATCCTTTAAATGTGTATGAGATAAAGGATATACTATAGTAGTTTTATAACTAGCCAGTTTTTGCTTCTGACTAGTCAGCCCTATCAGCAATGGTTCACTGAATACAGAAGCCGTGAGCTTACGTTTCAAAGGCAACCACACCTATTCCAGAGCAATGATGCTGGAATCAAAACGCTGAAAAACAACAACAACAACAACAAGCCACTCGACTCTTCCAAAATCAGCTTGTTCCATTAGAATTACACAAAATAACTGCCTCCAGCATTTGGAATCGGCAGTGTGCCCTCCCTTTTCTTTTTTCTTTTAAAGTTTTAGCATTCATTTCTTTAAATATCTCATTTCCCTCTCCCAATCCCCAATTTTTTTTAAACAAATGTCTCTTTCATCTTGAAGTCAGTTTTAAGCAGCAGATAGGACATCTGTTTGTGTCTTTAAAAAAAAGTTCTTAAATATTTTTCCATCCATTTTTCTTTGTGTGTGCATGTGTGTTAATGAACACAATAACCGCTAAATCTCTGTTTCCTAAACAGTCAGTTTAGCATTATAAGAATGTGTGTGTCAACTTTTTCTGACATTTTAATGCTTGTTCAAAAACCTTTGTTGCAAAATATGTGTAGCCCATTTGGAATACTTGAAAAGACATGCCTTTTGATTTGGAGAGTCTAGGAACCCAAATGGAAGCTGAATGAAATTTTGGATGATGTTTTTGAGAAATAATAATTTTACACTTTTAGAACTGAGAAATGTAGCCAAACTATACTTCTATTTTTTTAAAAATGGGGCCACTGTTAAGGCCTCAACCCACTGAAATCTTGTGCATATATATAGCTCTTTACATTTTCTGTATTTTCCCTATTGATGGAAAAATTAGCTTAGCATTTACAGCCCTTTTCAGCACACACACACACACACACACACACACACTCTTTTTTATTTGAGAAATGTCTTATTAGGGAGTAAAACAATGTTGTTGGATTCAACAATCTTAATGGAAGTATTTTTGGTACCTTTCAGGGCTTATTTCAGGGAGAAACACAGCTTACAATGAATATTTGTGAGGCTTATGGGGCATGTTGGAGAAATTAAGTATTGAAATCTTCAGCCCTTCACAAAGTTTTACAACTTGATACAAAACAAGGGTAGCTTTAAAACGCAGGAAAGTTTTAGCTGCATTCACACTGCAGAAATAATCCAGATTGACACTACTTTAACTGCTATGACTCAATGCTACAGAATTTTGGGATTTGTAGTTTTGTGAGAAATTTGGCCTTCTCTGTTAGCATTTTGGTGCCACAACAAGCTACAAATCCTGTAGCATCGAACCATGGCACTTAAAGTGGTGTAAACATGGATCATTTCTGCAGTGTGAATGCAGCCTTAGAGAACCACAATGAAATCAAGAATGTGTGGTGTTCAGATCTTTACCAAATTTGAGTAAAAATTTGAGTAAAAATTGAGGTACCACCAAATTTCATCAATGTTTTGTCCATAGGATACTAACCACAGCTTTTAGCTCTAGAAACTACAGTGATGACCAGAGGTGGACTTAACCACTTTGAACTTAACAGTGCCAAAAGAGGACAAGCACTTTGGATTTATTGTTGTTAACTCCCTTTGTGTTGATCTCAACCCATGGCGACCCTATGTGTAGCCTATTTGGAATACTTGAAAAGCTATGCCTTTCTATTTGGAGAGTCTGGTAACCCAAATGAAAGTTGCACTTTCTTCTTTGATCTTCCTTAGTAGTTGCCCCAGGTCTGTGAGGTTCTTTGCTAATATTATGGTGTTGTCAGCATATCTCAGATTGTTGATATTTCTTCCTCCTATTTTCATTCCTCCCTCTTCCATGTCCAAGCCTGCTTTCCTTACAATATATTCTGCGTACAGATTGAATAGGTAGGGCGATGGGATGCAGCCTTGTCTGACTCCTTTGCCAATTGGGAACCATTCTGTTTCTCTGTGTTCTGTACCTTGGATAGTTTCTTTAATTTTGCAAGTAAAATCCAAACCAGTCACCAAATCTGACTGATAGGAAAGCCACAAGTCATCAGTCGCAAATTTCCCCAGAAGTTGATTTTAAGGTTCCAAGGACACTGGATTTCCTGAGCTATTGGCACAGTTTTGAAAAACTCTGTTTCTGCAGGACAGTGATGCTTCCTAATCAGACTAAACCGAAATTTAGGAAGAATCCTGCTTTGTAAGCCCTTGTTATAGCCCACATGACTATAGTTAGAGCTGGGAATAATAATAGTAGTAGTAATAATAATAATAATAATAATAATGTTTATTTCTATTTCCCGCCTCTCCCTTTGGATTGAGGTGAGATTCCAACAAGAATTAAAATACATTTACAATCCATATACCATCTAAAACATCTTAACACATTATATAATCAATTAAACTAACTACAATTCAGTCCTTAGTCTGGACAATTGCTACCATTCGTCCACTGTGGATTTAATTCTACATATCAATTTCTGGTCTATTAGAATAGGACGGGTGGGTAGGCCTGCCGGAAGAGATCCATCTTAAGGGCTTTCTTAAAAGCATCTAAGGTAGTAATAAAACAGATCTCCTCCGGCACGTCATTCCAGAACCCATGAAATGGAAGGGAGCTTACAGAGAACAGTTGTATCGATCCTTAGAGGTAAACAAGACCAAGGAGTCTTCTAGTCTAGCTGACTATTGTAAGGGGGGCCTTCCAGAAATCACTGTCATGCAGAGGTTCGGAACAGAGAAGAGGCTGGGAAGATTGTCAGTTTGGGGATTGGAAACCAAGGTTTATTTTTTTTTGCTTCCTTGTCAGTTATTAATGGCCTTTGCCTCAACTCTGGATCTTTATCTGTTCTGCCACCCCCACAATGAGTCCATAGCCAAAGAATGTATCTCATATTCTAAGCTCTGACTTACACAGGACTTTGAGCTCTGTGCATGAAAACTTTCATACAAGAACAAAGGATTTGTTCTTGTGGACGTTTTAGGTGGCATGGCTATAATAGCATTAACTCATCAAAATACCGTATGGCTGGCTTTCTTTGTTTTTATTTATGTTACCCAGTCTACAATTCATGCATCTTTTAATTAGCTGAAAGTCCAAGTTATCCAATACAAGGTCATGTCTTTTCAGTATCTTTTCATCTAAAGCAACTCACTTAGCCTAATTCTTTCTTATCTAAACCCTTTGCCTTCCATTAGCATTTGAATAATGATGTGTATGTAAATGACATTAATGTTTTTGCCCTCCTCCATCGCGCACACACACAGAGAGTCATACTCAGATACAAATTGTCAACTGTCCCTTATTCTGAAGATGCTTCCTGTTCTAAGAGACAACTCTAATTATTGTACTTTTTGTTTTGTCATTCAGCTTTGTTAGGTTTGTTGTGTATCATTTGCCTAGGACAGCGTTCCCTACCAGAGCCCTCCAAATCTGCTAGTACTACAACTCACATCACCAGCCGGTATAACTATAGGATGGGGATAAGAGGAGTTTTGAGCTAACATATCTGGAGGGCCATTCAGTTGAGGGAGGTTGATCTGGCACATCACTGGTTACAAACTGTACTACAGCAAATCTTTTCCAGTAAATAACTCATTACTTGAATTCATTTGGTGGCCAAAGGCAAGTTGGCACTGTCTTTTTTTGCCTATCTTACAGGGCTGTTGTATGGATAAATGAGTAATGACTTGTGAAGTACTTCAGTATTCTGAAGCACAGTATTCCTGCTATTACAGTTATTTAGTCCATTAGATAGCCAGGGGCAAAAGCATAATCTCTGCCTGCCCACCCCATAGGGTTGTTATAAGGCCAATCATGGACATTTATCTTTGAGGTTAATTTGGTATTGTCTTAATATTTATGAGTCATCTCAGCAAGGATTCAGGAAAACAAAATCATTTGTTTGCCTTTTTAAGACTGATCTCAAAGCATGCAATGTTGGTGCATACAGGCTGGTGGTTCCACAAATATGTGCATTACTATTATATATCTTCAAGTTAACTCTGACGTATGGGTTTTCGTGGCAGGCTTTATTCAGAGGAAGTTCGACTTTGCCTTCTTCTTAAGCTGAGAGGGAGATTTGAAGCCTGGGACCCATTCACATTACAGAATCCTAGCATTATTATTATTCCAATGTAACTGCCATGAGTCCATTATATGGAATCCTGGAGTTTATTAGTTTGATGAGGCACTAGAAATTTTTGACAAAGAATTCTAAATGCCTCTCCCAGTCCCAGGATTCCATGGGACAGAACTGTGGCAGTTAAAGTGGAATAATAGTGCCATAATTCTATGGAATCCTGGGACTGAACTCTAACACTCAAACCACATTTGCTCATTGGTAGCAGCCACTTGGTAGAACAAGCCTATGATACAACAACCTGGGACTCATTGTTGACCCGGGAGAGGAGCCTGCAAAAGGACTGTCCAACTGCTGAGTTGTAACAGTGGGAAGGTGGGGATACCACACTTGGAAATAGTTATGGCAACAGCCTGCCTTACTGTAGAAACGGACACCCTCTAGAATAGCTTAGTCCTGTAAAGTCACAATAAATAGAACAGGTATACAGAAGCAGGCAGGTGCTTGCTGGCTGTCATTGAAGAGTTTTGTTTAGTTTGTTAGGGTCCTATTGTCACGTTTCTTTTGTAAATATGTAGAGTGTTTTCCATGCAGAAGCACAATAAAGCAGATTTCTGACTTTATACTTTCTGGCTGCTTTCTAAATCCAGTCTAACTGTAGGCCATATACCAGACTTCCATGCCAAAGAACTGCCTGAACATTTAGATGTTGCTCCCTCCATTGACATCCAGAAACAAGAGATGATTTTACATCTGAAGGCAGGACAATGGTCACATAAAAAAAAAAGAGCCAGAAACAATGAAAAGAATTGACCTAAGTGCAGAAAGAACTCTCCAAACAGAAAGCAGATTAGTTGAGTATTCTCATCATGCCATTTAGCATTTTCAGCCTTGGGCTCGTTCTCACTATGATTTGAAGCAAATCACTGATTGGGTTATATGACTATTGTTCACATTTGAAACAAGTTCTGATCCTACTTTAATTGACTTCTGTTGTGAAAAAGTGAGGCAAATGCAAAACAACAAACAAACAAACAAAAAATACAAAAAACCCAAAGTTTTTCCAGACACTAGTTTCCTAGCAGTTCTTTTGCAGGGGGGAACCCACTTTAAAATGCTTTATCTATTATGTTCTATTTGCTCATGGGTGTTTCTCCTGTCATCTTGATCATACTTGCACCTTCTTTTTCTCTCTTCATATCTCCACCACTCTTTCAGTATTCAGTATTTCAGAGGAAGAGAATGGCAAACTTTCTTAAGGAAACCCTATGCAACCTGTGGGGTCACAATCAGTTAAGAGGTAATTATAAGGACATGCACACAAAAACGAACACACACATGTCAAATTACTGATATAGGTACATAGGGGGGAAAAACTGGAGAAGGTAGTCTGGAATGTAAGGATGGCATGAAATGCTATGAGATTGTAAGAATGTAAAATACATACTTCAACAATGCAGAAACAGACATTATAAAGTTGCCTGTCTGGTTCCTCCAAGGATCTTTCTTGTTCTAGCACCGAATTTTGTGAGAGAGGTTCATCTGGTCCCTCTATTGTTTCTTTTCTGCACAAGGCAGTTGAAGTATAATACAGAACAAGTTAATAGTCAAATCGAAATAGAAACAGAATTACAAGAAACCACATAACACTTAAAATAAATAGACATGTAAAAACAAAAAGCCGTGGAAAATACAACAAAATTTAGTTTCAGCAAAGGGCTGCAGGTGACAAGGGAGCAACTAACTGAAATGAAGAAGATATATATATAAGCATGCGAGTCTACAACCGTTCCTCCATTCTCTCTAAATTCTACAGAAGTGTTAGATGTTGAGATAGAAATATCTGATTTCTGTGATAGTATACATTTTTGATGGCTTTAAAAAAAAGATAACAGAAAATAGTTGAGTTGCCTTGAAATGGCAAATGGTTGATTCCTGCAAAGATAATGCTCAGTTTCTGTCAGTGACCTTTATAAGACATTTACATTTTCTTACAAACCTGCACAAGTTACAAGATCAGTTCCTGTTAGTTAAGGTTCTTCTAATTGCTACACTGATTTAGATTTTTATCTCTCCCCTTGGAGAAGGATTAAGCTGGGGTAACAGTCCTTTTAAAGCCAATCCAAATAGAAACCATCAAATAAAATGTCCATTGAAGTGTAGGAGAGACTACAACAATGCTATTCCAGCTTAATCCCCGACCACTGTAAGTCATATCCAAATGATAAAAACCTTGCAGAATTTTCAAAAGAAAGCTCAACTTTTAAAAGAAAGCTATAATTTTATCAGAAAGAAGCACCCAAGCCAGCTATAAATTTACTCAATTTGTGGTGTTAATATAATTGGTTTTTCATAACTTTTGTGGTTATAGGCTTGATGTGACTTCATTGCTTATGCTACAGGCATGGGATCTATAGCCTGAACCTGGGAAGGTTATATAGAACCTGGAAAGGTTACATAGGTTGAGATTCCCTTATATGAAATGCTTGGGACCAGAAGTGCTTTGAATGTGGTTTTGGAATGTTTGCATACACATAATGAGATATCTTGGAGATGGGACCCAGGTCTAAAAATGAAACTAATGTATGCTTCATGTACACCTTAAATACATCGCCTGTAGACAATTTTATACCTAAAAATATAAAAATAATAATGTCTTCAGAAAGGGTTTGCCATTGTATCCTCTGAGGCTGAGAAAAGGTGACTTGCCAAAGGTCACCCAGTGGATTTGCATGGACAAGCCAGGATTCAAATTCAAATTGAAGCATGACTATTCTCTCAAGGGGACACCAACAACTCTTGCTGTTTTATTTATGATGTGGCAGGGAAGGCTCAGGAATGTAACCTGAGACATTTGTCATAGTGCAAATCATGAAGAAGGTGACAAAGGCAGCTGGATTACATATTTGTTACACACGCACACACAACAAAGTGGAATGAGCTATCTTTTTTGTTGTCTAAATAAACCTATGAAGGCATGTGCAATGGATCTTGATTATTTAAGTTACATTGGAAGAGATCACTGTAGTATTATCATATATTTCCCCTGCCCTCCATCAAAGCGTGCTGGATTTGGTCTTTTGTGGTTCATAAAAAGGACATACTTTAGACCCAATTCATATATATATTAATGCAGTATGATCTTAGATACTTTTTAAAAAATGAAAGTTTAGAAAGTTGGCTTCAAAGATTACACCTCAACAGTAAAAATAATTTCCTGACAGTAAGAGCTGTTCAACAGTGGAACGTGCTCCCTTGGAGCGTGGTGGAATCTCCTTCTTTGGAGGTTTTTAAACAGAGGCTGGATGGCCATCCATTGGAGAAGCTTTGACTGTGTATTCCTGAATAACAGGGAGGTGGACATGGTGGCCCTTGTGGCCTCTTCCAATTCTATGATTCCATGAGTATAAAAAAATTAAAATTCAGAAGGTTGGCTGCAGAGTTGGCAATCCAACTCTTGAGCCGTTTCTCAAGTAGTTTTTCCTTTCCTTTCTCTCTTTCTATCTCTCTCTTTCTTTCGTTTAGCACACAGCTAAAATGTATGCAAATGGGGGCTGATAGGCTGTGATTCTGAGATTCCTCCTCTACTTGTAACTGTGCTTTTGGATAGGGACATGAACCAGCTACAGTGGAGTTTATCACATGGGAGGAATTTCTCTCAATTGCGAATGGAGCCAATTCACAATTATGTGAATTCACTAGTTTTAACGAATTTATGTGAAATCTGATTGCATTCAGAATGCATTCAGAATGACTTCCCATTTCCCGAAAATGACCCTTCATTGCCTGGAATTGTATGAGATACTCTAATATGCAATTACGTGAAACCCCATGATTGCATTTGGAATGACTTCCCATTGCCCGAAATTGCATGAGATACACTCATTCGCAATAACATGAAACCCCATGATTGCATTCGGATTGTTATTGGAGTATACCCCCAAATTCCATCGTATTATAAACTCCAATGTCTTCTGCTCCAACATCACCCCTGCAGGCTTTTCCTTTGTCCTTTCATCTACTTGCTCTGCACCCAGAATTGTGATCAATCTAACAGATGTGGTAGGGGCTGACAACAGGATAGACAGGAGAGAAACTATGGTGGTCTTCTCCTGGGCTGAACAGGAACTTCCGAGGGAAAGGAGAAATCTTCAGATTGCAACATAGACAGTATAATCTTGTATCTCTCTACTCAAAAGACAGTCCCAGTAAGTTCAATGGAGCATACTTGTGACAGACATGAATATAGGATTGCAACCTGAGGCACATACTTTCCAACTCTCCTGATTGGCCTGGGGAAGTCTCAAGAAATCCTCTGCCATCCCATTTTTACAACTATCTTTAAAATGTCCCAGTTTCTGTTTTCTCTTCCCCTTTCCCCCCTTTGTTTCCAGCTTGCTTCAGTTGCAGCAGACTGAGTTTGAAGTGCAAAAAGTTTGAAAGAGCAGTATCTCGCCCCTTCATGGATTCAGGCAGAAACAAACTGGTGCAGCCTCTCCTAGCTTGTGTGTTCTTCATCATTAATATCTTTTTCTCTCTTAGCCACACTCTGCTATTGCTTGGCCACATGTGTCCCAGTTTTTAATATATGAAATGTTTGTGGGAAGAAAAAAGATTTCCTAAGTACTCAGCACTCCGGCTATTGATGTTTCCCCAGTTTTGTGCCTGACTAAACTAAGTTAATGACAATTATTTTAATGGAAATTACTCCAAAAGCAAATGAAATTATGGTAGCTACTGGTAGCATTTAGTTAAAATGGGTAGAATGTTCAGGGGAGCTGTTTCACACACAAAGAATTTGCCAAATATTGTTGCTCTACAGGTAGCTCCTTTTTAAAAAGTGGCTTCCAGATCACCAGCTGAATGTAAGAAACAGACCATAAACAGTATATTTTAAAAACCCCAGCTTCATCAAAATGGTTAAATATGCTGTTCTTCCTCATTACTTGTAGATTTCCATTTCACTTCAGCCGTGGTTGGCAGCCGCTCAGGACTTGATTTGTCAAGACAAGTAGGCTTAGCAAAGGAATGATTATGTCCTATATGAAGGCATTATCATTAAATCTCAAATGAAAATATTACAGATCAAAATTATAAGCAGGAATTTCTACAACAAAGATATCCCTTGGCAGAGTGTGCCCCTTATAATCAAACGATGAGCATCCCATATTTTTTTTTTAAGGGGAGAAATTTTTGCCCACATATACACTAATAAAAATAAATCTGTTTCCGATTACTAACTATGCAGCACAGGTGCTTGTTTGTTATGAGAGAGGCATGTTCATTAATTTTCAGCTATGAAAAGTGCACTGTGCCATAAATATACAATTCAGAATGTTCTGCTGATGAATGGATACACAGATTGTTAATGTGCCAGAGTAGGGTATTGGGCATAAAACACATGCCAAACAGGAGCACACTGGTGATGTGCTAATGCTTTTAAATCTGGGTTTAATGTAAGCACATAACCAGCTTTTTACATTATTGCGCTAAGTTTTACCAGAATTTAGGGCAATATCTATTTTATGGGACATTTTACTTTCTACTTTATTTAATAGTGCTTGACACCCATACAGCACTGGTACCCAGGGATCACAAGGCTCTTTACAAATGTTAATTAATGAGTAAATGAAGTCACAAATCAGCTTATTGTGTCTGCCGAAGCTAGAACCCGGAAGTATAGCCTCTTCAAACATTAAAACCATTGAATGTGGCCAAATACAGATCTGTAGTGATGTATATTTGTAAGTAGTTAGGAGCAGAGGTTATTGGAATTGTATCTGCTACATAAGTGCATCACATATATGGTTTCTTATTTAGGATTGTGGGTGTAATTCTTCACTAATTTCATTCTCAATTGAAACCACTAATCATTGTACAAATTTTCTTCCCTTAACGGGTGACTCTCCACTGTAGAAATAATGCAGTTTGACACCACTTTAATTGCTGTAGCTTTGTCCTTTGGAATCCTGGGATTTCTGGTTTTACAAGGTCTTCAAGCTTTACTGTCAAAGAGTGTTGAGGCCTCAAAAAACTACAAATCCCAGGATTCTCTAGGATGGAGCCATGGCACTTAAAGGGTTGTCAAATTGCATCATTTCTACCGTGTGGATGCATTCTATGAGAAAGTCCTTGAAAATTATGCAATTTTTGAGGACTATTCATAGTAGGAATAGCATTTTCTTTGGGAAATAACAGGCACCCATGAGGTCTCTGCATCATTACAGAAGTCTCTGAGGTGAAGGTTAATCATGGAAAGGTATAGAACAATAAATGGTTGTTTTGACCCCATTTTCTACTCTGCAGGTTCTCATCCCCTTGTCTATCTCTAGAAGTTTCATGGAAGGATTTCTTAGGAGTGTTCTTTGTGGGAGAAATATTGGCACCATAGCTAAGCTATTCAGCATGACCAGGAATGATCTAGCTTTCCAGTTTTAAGCTGTTGACCATCCCTACCACAGAGAAGTTGTAGAATTGGTGCCATATGCCCTACTACTTTCAATAGATAGGTTCCATAGATGTGGTTAAATCCTGGGTAGGGCTACTAAAAGGTCCTCATGAATTTTTGCTTAAACTTAACATTGGTTGGTGGTGTGTCTTGGTTTCATGGTGCCTCGTGTGTTTGAGAATACAGTATATCTTCTAGAGGATCTTTGAGTTAAAGCCCACGATATTAGAGCAGAACATATGATTATCTAGTAAAAGGAATCAACATCCAAGTCATATGGAAATTTGATACCCTGGGAAGGGAATATAGCACCACAGAAAGGTGGAAATAGGAGGAACAATGCCATCTTCAGAGCTGGGAACCTGGGTTTAGGATTCATGATAGAATGTGAAAGAATGGCAGTGAAGCAGAGACTGTCAGATGCATTTATAGAGGAAGAGGAGGCAGAAATTGGTGAAGATTAGTTAACACTCAGGCAGAGATGGCACTGTTAAACAAGAAGATTTCCTCAAGCTTTCCTCTGCATGCTGCACTCAAGCAAGTCCTATCCAATAATGAAAAAGGATATGGTTCAAGGCTGGATAGGCCTTGTTTATAACCAACCAAGTTTTGTGAGCAGGTACATATGCCATGTAGTTGCAGAATACATGTTTCCCAGGAGTTGTTCAGATGGTGAAAATTGTCTGGGTTGAATCTTTGTTGTTAACATGCATTTAGAATGCATCCAAATAAATTTTGGAAGGGCTGCCAAACCCCCCAATTATCCCAGGATAATTTAATAACATCCCCCCCCCCGAGTTTTTTTTTTTTAAAAATTGCATTGTTGGCAGTGTGAATAACCAATGTGGATAGATCCAGGATAAACCAGGATAAAACTCTGCAGTCTTAATAACCAGGATAAAACTCTGCAATATTTGATATCTGCTGTTTTAATTTGTTTTCTTATGATGTTGTTAACTTGTTATTTTAACCTCTAGATTGTTCGACATAGGCAGGCTTTTTATATATTCTTGATTTTATTGGTTTTTGTACAGCACCATGTACATTTATGGTGCTTTAAAAATAAAGCTCATCATCATCATCATCATCATCAACATCATCATCATCTTAAACATATTTGGAATGCATTTGTGTAGTTAACTCCATCTTTATTAGAGTGTTCGCATGTGTGAGCAACCGAACTCACAGAGATGCACAGAGACACAGTTCCATAGTATAGAATAGTAAACCCAGAATGTATGAGTGAGATTATTCACATCCTTGTGCTAAAAAAAAACCCCAGTCTGAATGAGCCCCGAGCTGCTGAGATATTGAAACATAATCAAGATGTCAACAAGTATCCAAGAATATAAAACTGGGGACCTTGGATTTATCAGTGACAGTTGAGAGTTGAACTCCATAACGCTTTGCTCATCCAATGTATGAACACTCAAATTGACTGGGGATGATAGATTATAAACACATTATAAAAGTAACTAGAAACTCTTTCCTTCCTTTGTTTATTGTAGTGGTAGAATTCTCAATATGTGCTATAGTCTATATTAAAAGCGATGGTGCAAAGTTTTCATTTATACACAAACCATAAAAAAACCCATAAGGTTCATGAATTCCTAATGGGAACAAGATCCAACAATATATTTTAATAGTATTTGATTTTTACTATTTGCTTTCTCATGCAAAATATCTATGTGCAAATGTCTCTTAAAATAAAAGTTCATTTAACAGCATTATTCCTGCATCACTCACTTCAAATGTTTTGCGGACCATATTAAAATTTATTTTGAAATTTAGTGGCAATCACATGTGCAGGAGCTAAAATGAATCTCCCATTGTGAGAAAAAGGTGGGATATAAATCCTGGAAATAAACAAACAAATAAAATTATATAAAATAAATAAATAAAAGACAACACAAGAGGCACTGCTGTATTTAAGAACTGAATGACCCCATTACTGTAAAGAAAAGTTTAGCATCACAAATTTGGTTTCAGCAGTTTATGTCAATGAACTATTCTTTATCACCAACTGAGGTCTTTACTTTGCCATTCCTGCTCGTCCCAAAGATGGTAAAACGCATGGGATGGAATTA